>JAVSBS010013997.1:0-11452 GCA_033124195.1 Coracias cyanogaster
TTGGGCGCCATGGTGGCGCGGGCGGCGGCGGGGCCATTCGCCGGGCTGGCGGCGGCGCTGGCGCTGGCGGTCTCGGCGCCGCTGGTGCAATGGGCGCATTTCGGCACCACCGAAAGCGCCATGGCCGCGCTTGTACTGGTGCTCTGGGCGCTGGTGGCGCGCTGGCACAGGGGGCTTTTGTCCGAGCGTGACCTGCTGGTCTGGTCGGCGCTGGCGCTGGGCATCGGGACACGGAACTGGGCAGTGGACACCACCCTCCCTCGCAGGCTTCCGTAAGGCAGAAGTCCCCAACTTTCTCAAGTGGCTTTATCAAAGTCTTGCAGATGTCCCAGAAAACAAGGCTCCAAGGACTGGATGTGCTACTTCAAATGCTGCTTTTTCTTCCTCCCTTCAAAACTGCTTTGTCTTAAATAAAGTTTTAGTGAAGGTGAAGTCATACTTTATTTTCTAATGAAAAGCGGATGAGTGACATTTAAAAGAAAGGAAAAAAGGAAGGAGAAAGCTGAAGATAGTCAGAGAAAGGACTGAATGAACAAAATGCTGTGAAAGACTTAAAACAGCTCAGCAACTCAAGCCACCGAGGAATGCATGTTGTGTATTCGCTGCAAAATAGTTGCACTGTCTACATCTCCACTTAAAGCTTAGTTTTAAAGAGGACCTTTTTGGGTTGTGTTTCCCCTTGCTTAACAGCACATTTATGCTGATTCTTTTCTATTGAAAGATTAAGGAAAAAAAAAATACCAACACCCTAGTAGTTGTTTGAGAAAGGTCTCTGGAATAGTTTGAACAATACAAATAAACAGCTGCTTCAAAAAGATCTGGCAAGGAAATACTACCGAGGGCAGAAAAAATCTGCCTTGAACACACGGTTTTTATTCTTTGTGGGTGGGTTGATATTCATTTTTGGCAGTTTAAACTGAGCTGTTACCACGGTTTGTACATCTGTTTGTTTGCATCTTTGCTGTTAATTACTGTGTGACACTAAAGTTTGTGTAGTTACTCACTGTTTATAGCTTTTAGGCTTGATAGTAAACATTGTGTGGTGAGCTTCTGTGAAATACTGCTTCCACTTGGAGAAAAAATTCTCAAAAAGCTTGTGCCTCGTGTGAGGGGTTTTTTGGAAATGTTTCATTGTGGTATGATTTAAGGCAATTAATAATAAGCATAGATAGTATGTCAGTAATTTACAGCTTTGAACATTTGTCTGGACAGCTGCATGGGAAGGATCGAATCTTAATTATCTAAAATAATATTCAATCAATTTTTGTTTGAGAACTTCTTTATGATTATCTCTTGAATTCTCTTTGGCAATAGCCTCATTTTCTGACAGATTTTTCTATGACAGTTTCTCTATTCTTGTCTTAACTGCAAAAACTTTCGTGGCAACATTGCCTCTCCCAGAAAGCAAATGTGAATAGCTTATTTAGCATTGATTTTTGTCTAGCTCAAGATACTAATTGAAAATGAGGTTTCACATAATCTCACAGATGTCCAAAGTCCTGGCACCAGGGCAATCCTTTGTTTGCAGGTGTCACTTGATCACTGCTCTCTCTTTCTAGTCATAAAATGTTAAGAGGTCCTGTAGGTCTGCCTAACAAAAGTAAAACTGTCTTCAATGCCTGTGAAACCGTAAGGGAGGGTTTCTGCCGTAGAGTAACATCAGGCCTTCTTCACTTCTCTGCCAATCATATTACCCGTAGGAAAAATAGATAGAAAACTGATAGGAAAATAACATCAAATTCACCATAAATCTGTCCAGATTGCATTAGATGAGACTTAAAAAAAAAACCAGCTTGTTTTAATCTTTTCCTCACTTCATACTGAAATCTGCTTGATGCCACATTATAAATACGTGGGGTGGGTTTGGAGAGCCAGGCGTTCAGGCGACGCAGATTGTCCACTTTCCAAGGGAAGCATGTGAAAGTGGTTTTGCTGGGCACTTGCAGGTGGATTTCTGGGTTATCCTGGTGGCTTCAGCTGCTGAAAACACCGCTCAAACCCCTTGGTACCTGCCAGACCGCGCTGGGCACAGGCAGAGGCCATGGCACCTGGGGCCAGGAGCCCGGCTGGATAAATGCTTATGGGTTAGAGATGGTAAAAACATCATGTGGTGCTCAGCAAACTGCAGGCAGCAGTTTTCTTGGTGCTCAGGTTGCTGAATACTGAAATTAGTTTAGAAGAATATTTTACCATCAATCTACAAAGCTGTCAGTCTTAGGAGCTGTCAAGCTGCGATCCTTTCTGCTTCTCCTGAGTGCGTCTTGCTTAGGTAAGATGGGACTTAGAAACATAAAAGGGAAATAAAATAGGTTCCTGAAATAGATGGCATTGAATATCTTCAGAATGGGTTTTGAAAAATGACGCATTAGTGCTGGATTTATTAACATAATTTTTCCTACTAAGGTTGCTTTAGTCATAAATATTATGCGGCAGTTGGCACACTTTCCTCAGTGAGGTCTTGGCAGTGCAAATTCATGCGTGTCTTGTTACAGCTCGGTGCACAGATATCTCTGCACAGTAGAAAAGCATGCTTTCCTTCCGATTAGATCTTCAAATAGGAGTCTGAATGATGTTAGGAGTACTTTACTATCAAAATAATTAAGATCCTTTGGACACGCAGAAGAAAATCCCCTCCTAAAAGGCTGCTCTCCAGATACCTAGAATCGGTGCTTCAAACTTCTGAATTATTTGAGACACAATTACCAAAGTCACAATCTGTCCCTTCATGGTCACCCCTTTGAGCTGCAGTCTGTCAGTGGTGGTTCACACTTGGTGAGTGTAAATAAGCGTTCCAGGGTAAGCAGGAGGTTGCACTGATAGTGTCACTGTCTTTGGCATCTGTTGGCTTTGTGGCCAAGCCTTGCTTTGGACAGCTTTCTTCCATAGTGCAGTTGTTTGCTTATTTCAGTATTTAGTTAACCCTTCTTGGATTGCCATGGGCTTGGTTTTAGCTGCACGATTCCTTGCGGCCAGTGTAGCTGATAAGGCAGAGATAAACGTGTTTCCTGTTAGGTAACCTGTTTGTGTTAAGTCATTAAAACTGTCTCGGTGGCGGGATCTGTACATGCAGAGACGCTAGTAAATGTTTGAATACTTCTTTCGCTAGAGCAAGGGCTTTCTGTAAAGGAATTAGCCAGAGTTGCTGTATGTATTTTTCTGAGCACAGCTCGCTTACCAGAACTGTGTTAATCTTTGTGTTTGGGGTACTATTCTATTTCTGATGATTTATACAAAATAAAGCCTAAGTATGTGGTAGATAAAAAAAGCAAAAGGAAACAAAGGAACAACAACAGCAAACCAAACTTGGAATTAACGTTACATTTTATTGCTTCTGAAATAACGCAGTTCCTGTGTGTGTTTGACGGTGTTGCTCGATACCCCTTTGCTTTGATTTCAGGCTGAGGAGTCCTGTAAATGCAATGGCTGGAAGAACCCCAACCCGCCTCCCACGCCGCCCCGGGCAGAGCTGCAGCAGGCGGCTGCCAGCCTGGCCGAGCCCTGCCGCAGCTGCAGCCATGCGCTGGGTAAGCTCTCGCCTCTCTCCTGCTCTCCTCCTGCCCCTGTACCCGCTAATCTCCACTCTGGCGAGCCCCAAGTCAAGACGCTGTGCCAAGACCTAGAAATGGGGGTTATGATCGGACATAGATGTCAATAACTTAGATTAAAATATGTCGGAAATATCCTAAAATGAGTTTTGAAGGGATTGAACTAAAGTACCGCTTCTAACGACCCAGATTCCAAGATGTTAAAATGCAAAAGCACTGTTCATCTACACATAACAATTCTAATACTTTGTATAACATGTGCGTTAACCTCATGTTGCTTTATCTGTCAGCTGCCTTAATTACTTTCCTGTAAGCTGTGTTGTGTTTTCCTTCTATAGAATAAACGATAAAATATTCTTGAACGTTGCTAAAGCAGATACTCTTACCTGCAAAAAGAACTGCGCCTTTTCCGTGTCACAGAAAATAATCCTGGAGTTGTACACCTCAGCGTTGTTAGAGTTATTGTGCAGACAGCTTGCATATCTTGGAAGCAACTGCTCAAAATACACCTTTAAATACTGTTGTGTGGGTTTGTTTTGGTGGCGTTTTGCTTTTTTTTTCTTTCCCAGACTAATAATAAATAATGATTTGTTACCCACATAGCCTGAAAAAGAGTGGTGAATCACTGTATTAGTTTAAGAGTTTGTGTTTATGCAAATAGAAAGCTGATGGGTTTTGCTGTATACATTCACAAATATTGAATAAAAATTGAACTAAAATAAAAATCAGAACTAACTGAAGAGAAGCAGTTACTACTTAATTTTTGTTGATGTCCGAAACGTAGGACAGTCAAAGAGGAACAAGGACATCTAAAACCTTCACAATGAACCATTTTTTATTTTATTTTTACTTTTGAAAATAATATTGTACTATGTGCAGAATAGTTTTTATTATTGTTGGGATTTATTTCTATTTCTGCTCTCTTTTTTCTTTTTATGGTCTGATTACATTTGATCTATTTCTGGGCTTTCTTTTCTTTCCTGATATCCCAAATCTCTGGTTTTCCTTGCCTGAAAAGATTAACAAATGCTTAGTATCACAGAAAGTTTGGTCACTTTTGCCAAGTTAGTTTCAGCCTTTCATCACAAAGCTGCTCTGTGCTGCTTTTGGTTATGCACTCAGGGGAGTTTGTGTTACCTGTCCCTTTCATTCCTGGCCTTTGAAGAAAGAGGTGGGTTTTTTTGGTGTTTTTTTGTTGTTGGTTTTTTTAATTCATATGAAATATTGTCTCTCCAAGTTCCTAGTTCTTCTGCAGAATTTGTGGATACTATGTATTTCATAGGAAAAACTCAGCTCTTCTAAAGGCTGAGTCTGGTTTTGGTTTGTTAAAAAAATCTTAAATTGCCCATTAGCTAGGGAACCAGGGGAAACCAGTACTGTAAAAACAGTACCAGTGAAATGTACCTTATGGAACAAACTGGGTTTTTATCTATTACTGCTTTTAGAAAAGGTAACGTTTCTTGTTCTTGGAACTGCAGCTAATGAGAATGATGTTTCATTTGAAATAACTGAAATGAATGGCTGTGTGTATCCTCATACTACTGGCAAAAATACGCTTTGTGGCATTTTACAAGATAATTTTCCTAGTCATCTCCTCTAAATTAGCATATTCCTGCTGAATGTCTTTAAAACCAGACTGACCACAAGGTGTGTAGGCTTCAGATTATCACCTGCCCTGCATTTTCTCTTCCTTGGAGAGCCACTGAAATAGTGATGTAGAAATTCCTGTACTGGTTAAAGCCATACCTGATGTAAAGTGTAGGATTTGGGGGGTTTTTGCCTTTTATTTTTAATTTCTTTGCTTTCAACGGTAATTGTAGGCATTAGTCTTGCTTGAGACCTCTCTTTTTGGGGGTATGGTTTGAACTTCAAGCCAGTGCAGTTTTTGGTTCGTAAATCTCTTTGGTGGTGCGTATTAGCTTATTGAGCTATTTCTATCTACTCTATATTGAGTTATTTCTATCTACTTACCTACAATTTGTATTCTTTTTTTTGTAGTATTTTCATGTATTCTGTCTACTTGCCTTCAACTTGTATTCTTCTATTTGTGACTCAGCCCCACAGTTTGGCTCAGTATGGGGTTTTTAAGTGAATATTTGTTTTGGTGCTGTATTGGGTCACTACTATAACGCTCTGAAGTGGTGACTGAACTGGATGCCAGGAGAATTCATGCCCCACCATCCTCAAGACCAAGTGTTCCACAGTCAGAGGCTTTTTTCTCTTTTATATTTGATTGGATTCTCCTATGTTACAGCGTGCATTTTCCTTCTGGAGAACATTTTCATTCTTGAGTTACTTTTAAAACTAGTTAATGTGTTAGTAAACTAAATACACATTTAGTTTCTCTTTTTTTTGCCGAACGCTGTCTTCAGTGCCTGCTGTGAACGTTCATATAGCATATTTAGGTATTTTTTGGTTTGCCTGTCCTATATACATTACTGCTGTGCTTATGTGCACACTGATTTAGAGAGAGAGACTTTGGATAGTTTCCTCATTAATCTGTTTTCTCACTGCTCCTAATTCATACACTCAAGTACTTGCTTATTGAAGTGGCACAACTGAAATAATTAACTTGCTGTTTTTCAGATCTTCATGTCATTCTGTTGGCCTTGCTTTTCCTGCTTGCTTTCCTCTTCTGCATGCTGTTGCAACCTATACTTGTGATTTATTTTTATTTTAATTCTTATCTTTTCATTATTTTTTTGCAAGCATAACAGCAGCTAAGGAAGGATGTATCAGCCAGGCAATACAGAGGAATGGGGCTCTAACTCTAGTCAAGAGTACTACAGTATTTGATGTCAGCGTACTAAAGCTTTGATTTTAATAAAAGGTTTGCTAATAGCCACAAGAATTTTGAAATAGGCTGTGAACATCTGAAGAACGTTTGTTGGGCTGATGTACAAACATTGGTTACTCTACAGTAAATGGTAACTGGTACTAAATACACGCTAGTAATACACTTATGTTACTTTTAGATTCACCATATGGGTAATAATTTTCGAGTTTAATAAAATGTTTAAGTACAGCCACTTGGTCAAGGTAACTTTCAGTATTACGGAAACTGCGTGAAAGTGGCTTCTTATGCTGATGTTTTATTCATTTCTTAGTTTAGTGCAAGGTTTCTTCAGTGTGTTATCAATTTCTAATGCAGTGCTCATCTAGGAGGGTATTTATGACTTCACAAGATCAGAACAGACAACTGAGAATACTGAACCTTCATACCTGGCTCAAGGGCAGAAATGTAACCTTTTATCCTGCCCAGAATTCTGAGTATTTGTCCTTAAAAAAAAAAAAAAGCTCATGGTGGCTATCCTCTTTTCAGTTTTCAGACATTATATTATAAATGTTCATTTAAGTGGAAACAATTGCTGGCATCTTTTTAATGTTCTGAGCTACACTGTCCTTTTACTTGAAGCAGCACAAATTTATTGAATTTGAAAGTTTTGGCGGGTATCATACCAAGCTTCCTAAAACAAGCCATCTTTGTTGGGTGGCCAATAAATATGATCATTTTCAAGTCAAGAGTTATTTCTCCCCACTTCTTCCCCCGCTAAGGAATCAGATTTCTGTTGAAAATTTCTTACCAGTTCTAATTACATTGGCATATCTAAGGGAATATAATAATAATTAAAGAAGTAAATATCAATAAAAGTTATTAACATATAGAAAAACTAATATGTCCAACCTTTTAGATAATTTTCCCTTTCTTTTAAAGGATATTTTCTTGTCCTTTCAGAGGAAAGGATATGCATACCATGTACATTGGCCTGGAGTCAGGGAAGATCATTCCTTTTGTAATGCAAATATCTTCTTTCTGGGAATTGACTTTTTGTTTTGAATTGCCTTCTCTCTTCCTGGGGCCAGTTGTTCAAACTAGCTTGAAATGAATGTTCTGCTTCATGCATACAAACCTCAAGCTTTTGAAAATTACAGATGTGAAACTGTATTTACCTTTGGAGATAATAAAAGGGAGTTAGTCACTTGGAAATTATGATACATTGAGAGATGCTTTTTTATAAACTTCTGATCATGTGCAATGTGCAAAAGCTTTGTTAATATAGTGTGCACAAAGCATAATTTGACCTTACATGATGGGAAAGTAAGAGACTTAGCCAATAGTGTCCAATTTACAAAAAGCCTATTTATGGAGCTTATTTTTTTTTCTTTAATCTTCATAGAATAAGGTGCTACTTACATCAACACCTGGATTACCTAGTTTATGGGAATTACAGATTTATTTTCTTTATTCAAGAAACCTTGTCTCAAAAGCATAACTCTTGGACAAAGATGTGTGTAGTTCTTTATATATTGCGACCTATTAATACAGACAGGACTTGTGTGGTCTGTTTTAAGTGTCAACAGACACTGAGATTACCAGCCAGCCATCATTCCTCTATTGTGGGACTTGCCAACACTGGACTACATTTACAGATGCCTCTGACATGTATTTCAGTTGACTCTGATAAGACATTCTGTTTAAATAGGTTATTACAGAATCAGTGCCTTTAGCATTATAGCTTAGTTTGAGATATCCTGGGGAATACTTGTGCTATTGGTTCTCTCAGTAGGCTTTTTACAGGTTTGGATTTTTATTTTGTTTAGCTGCCCATGTTTCTCACCTGGAGAATGTGTCTGAAGAAGAAATGAATAGGCTTCTGGGGATTGTATTGGATGTGGAGTATCTGTTCACCTGTGTCCATAAAGAAGAAGATGCGGACACCAAGCAAGTTTATTTCTATCTGTTCAAAGTAAGCTGAACTTGTGTAGTAACTTCTCAGGTTTTTCACTGTCGCATAAGCCCATCTGACTGCCCCTCATGCATGTATTGACTTTATCTGGTGAGACCTTTTTTTCCAGTGTGATGCTCTTGTGGCTAACTATGGGCTAGGTGTTCTGGTGCTTGCAGTGTACTATATCACACTCCAGAAGTCATCCAGCTGATTGCAGAGCTGAGACCCCTCTATAAACTGTCCAACCTGCAAGCCTTACCCTCTCCACTTACACATCAGGAAAAGTCAGTTGATGTAAACGGTAATTTAGCTGCCTACATTTTCTCAGAGAAGCCCCTTGCACACATTTCAAAGAAGGTGAAGTTCAGTAGCTATAAATTAGATGACTAAACAAGCAGATATGTAGCCAAGAGATTTGCAACACTGCTTGCAGTCTATTGTGCATCTGTGACTTCCAGTGACCCTATGTATTCAAGTATGCTAATTTGAAAAAAAAATTTATATTTTTAACAGCTTTTGAGGAAGTGCATTTTACAGATGGGAAAACCTGTAGTAGAAGGATCTCTGGAAAGTCCTCCATTTGAGAAACCTAGCATTGAACAGGTAAAGGGTCAAAATGTGGGTTTGGTTTGTGTGTTGGGTTTTTTTGGTTGTTGTTTGGTGAGTTTGTGTAGGTTTGGGGTTTTGTTTGTTTGTTTGGGGGTTTGGTTTGTTTGTTTTTGTAAACATAGGCACTGTGTTTGAAAACATGGCATTTTATAGGGAGTTTGTAGATGTTCCTGTGTATTACTTAGCACTTCTGCTGCTTCTCCTTCGGTGTTTGTAAAATAGTTACAGTATTTGACTTCTCTCAGCGTTCATCTTACGCTTTTATGGAAGTGACTTTTTTGTGTGTTTAGAGAATGAAATTAAAATACTGCTTTTATGTGTGGCAGTTCAAATCTGTCTTTGTTTCAAGTGATGAAAAATGTTACTGAAGTTTTGAAATCCGATATTAAAATGACACTTTTCTTCTGTAAATCAATGAAAACGTTACAATCCAATTCAGTGAGATCATACCGTTCTCTTTCAACGGCTACACAACAGAAAAGAAAGCCAAAACCAAAGAATAACTGAGGCTTTTATAACTTTCAGTGGATGAAGAACATATGACAAATTCAGATTTTGCTTAAGCAAGCTCCTGAGAATGCACTTTTGGCACATGAGTGGGGCCATTAGCTGCAGTGAGACCATGCAGAGGCTCAAAGATCTCACTGAAACAGGAGCTCAGTGTTTTCCCATCAGTGGATGAATGGATTTTCTATTGTTAAACAGGGTATTTTAAATGTGAAGACTGTTGCGTGTAGTAGTTATTTCCTTGCAACTCTCACTTCGTATAAAAAAAACCACAATGCTTTATTGCTGAATATCTGGGAAGTCTTTGCCTTAAGTTGTCCTTTAGTTTGAGTATAAACAAAGAATAAGCGTATGCAATATCCATACGTGCCTAGACCTTAACATATACTATTAAAAACGTTTTGTACAATAATTTTTGGCACATTCTTCATAATGTTCAATTTGCCTAAGAAAGTAAAGCAGAGAGATGAAGGGGTAATTCTTCTTATAGTTTATTTTGAAGTAATTTTCCCTTAAAATAGAACAATATCTTCAATTCTGTTTTTAGGAGTTCAGCAACTCAATCACACAATATTATTTGCTAAGAAGCAGTATTATAATAGATTTATAATATATATGTATTGCAGCACTTTTAGTCACACATTTTAACTGCCTTCAGTAGTTTGGGGTTTTTTTGTGGACAGTATAAAAAGTGTAATGAGGGAACATACTTGTGAAATACTGGCACTTCTTGCAGAGATAATATCATATGTAGACACAAACTTAACTAGAAGTTCACAAGCCCTGCTCTGCTGTTGAAAAGTAGCTGGTGGAGACGTTTGCTAGTGATGCTTGATTTACAGAGGAAATCAATCATGAAGTGTGGTTATCCACAAAATTGTGCATATGTGAGCATATAGAAGAAAGTACACTGGGTCTTTTTCTGTTCTCTTACTAAGTTTTTTACTTTGAGAAGCAAGGAAAAATAAAGAATTTTCCTTCTCTTCCTTTAAGTCATCTGCTGCAAGTGGATAGAATAAAAACATCTGGGTGTACCTGCTGCTGTGTACAGGGGAACCAGCTTGTGTCAGCTGCACAAGTAGCTGAGCAAGGAGTTCATGGTCTCTCGTATTTGTTTTCTTTCCCATGTAGTGCAAGTTCAAGGTTAATAAATATAAAGTGAGGAATGTTTGAGGACAATCCTACAAAACTTATGGCTAAATAATTACACATAACTTTCTTCTATTTTAAGGGTGTGAATAATTTTGTGCAGTACAAATTCAGCCACTTACCCTCAAAGGAAAGGCAAACAATAGTGGAACTGGCTAAAATGTTTCTGAACCGCATTAACTACTGGCACCTGGAGACACCTTCTCAGCGAAGACTGAGGTCACCCAATGATGATATTGCAGGGTATAAAGTGAATTATACCAGGTAACGCTGCTTTTGCTTGCTACAAGTCTTGCTTACAAATATGGCATGTACACACTTCAGGAATACACCAGTATCTGTACACCATAGGTGCACCTCATGAATTTTTGTCATGGACTTTATATGAAAACCTGAGGATTTTAGTGAGACCATATCAGAATTTCACATTCATCCTTGTGTTTTTAGAGGCGTGCTTTATCAGCCAAGAACAGGCAATAGAGGTCACAAACATCTGTATTAACAATGCTTTTGCATCTCCTGTGTTTGCAAAGTTGCTCTCAGTCTTCTTAAGATATGAGCCTTATGTAAGATCCTTATTTCATGTACTAAAAATGTAGGCAATTTATTATTCAACTTAAGAGGAAAAAAGGAAGAATATAAAAATTAAGCATTGTAAAGTGCCACAGTTTGAAACCAAGTCATGGAAGACTTGAAAAATTTAAATTTTTTTTCAGTGCCTGAATGCTAAATGGGGAATAGATATTATTAGGCTCCTGAAGTGCTGAGGCCCAAGCTGTGGGCCCCAAGTTGGAGTTGACCTGTGGATGAGTCACAACCTAGCAGAATGTTTTGGTTTTCCTCTTGGCTTCATGTTCCAGAGGCAGAACCTGGCCCACCTGTGTCTTTGTGGCTCTGCCCTCACCCAGGTGG
>JAVSBS010013997.1:11552-30812 GCA_033124195.1 Coracias cyanogaster
TCTGCTGTTGTGCTGATTCAGCCACCATAATTTTATGCTGCCATGAGTTGCCTGATCACACAGGCATCTGGTGGCAGCATAAAATGGTGGTGGCTGAACCAGCACAGCAGCTCCTTAAAATGATAGTTCTTGTTATGACCTTTTAATATCATGTCAGAATTCGAAAGAATAGTCACTGGGGCAAGAAGAGCTAGGATAAAAAGCTGAGTCTCTCTTAATTGTGCTTTTCTCATAACGGTAGTGCAGGCCTTTTTCCGTTAGCACAGTAACAGCAGTGAAGGTTCCTGCCGGCGCAGGCCGTGGTTAACGTGCTGTCTCAGCGCAGGCACAGTTAGCTAGAGTCCCTGAATGGCCAGGGACAGTTTTCCCAGCTGAGGATGAGCACCACCTTCTGCCCGCTTTCCTGGTGGCCTTTCCCCTGACAAAGCTCACCTCCGTGAAGTAGAACAGCAAACTCTGATGTGAGTTGAAACTGTGGCTGCAGACAGTCTGCTGTTGAGACAGACTGTGTCTGTGTCCAGCTGGGATGCTCTCAGATGACCTGTCACCTCAAATAACTACTTGGTGTAAAGTACAGGTACTGATAATCCATGTGGCTCCTAAGACCATGTTTGGTGTGTCTTTGACCTCTATTTGTTTGTGATACAGATGTTAGGTAGCCAGAATTGGTTGGAGTCAATTTTTGTTAGGAATCAATAGCTAGCATTGGCTCTGGTTGGTGACTTGTTGTTAATAATTTTGTCACTTGTGATTTCTCAAGCCTTCCTGCCCACAGTCCCTAAGGTTCCTTCCAACCTAAAGTACCTCCTCTTTCCATCTGATCTAACCTGTTGTTGTAAGCTTCTCACCTTTGCGGTGTTTGAGGTGCTGAGGAAGCCGCTGTGCGCCTTGGGTGCATCTCCTGAATTCTTGCAGTCACTGACTTCATTTGAAAACCTGGTGATTTGAGTGAAACTGTATCAGAGTTTCACACACACCCATGTGTTTTGAGAGGTGTACTTTATCAGACAAGAACAGGGAGGAGAGGTCTGGGAACAACTGTATCTCACAACTCTTTTGCAATTCTTGTGTTTGCAAAGATTAAGATAGAAGCGTTTGGGAGAGCATTTTGAGATAGGCTGTGCTTTGGGTCTGGATAAGAAAACCCGTGCAGCATCCAGCACAGTCTGTTTGCATCCAGCTCTTAACATTCTCTTTTCGTTGTTGAATCTTTCATAATGGTTGTGATCCAGTTCCACTAAAGCTACAGGTATCACTGACTGTTCCCTTTCATACAGATACCAAAATTGTTTATAAAATCAACAGATATTGTGATCTATATAGCCAGTGTACTCCTGATTTATATCTTCAGTACTATGATCCCTTTTCCAAGAAGAGGGACACCACATGCGGGATTTTCATATGTACTTCTTAATGCAAAAGTCATTATGGAGGGAGTTACTGGTAAATGAAAGAGTATCAACTCAGGGCGTAAGGGGAAGAAGCCAGCTGGGAGTCCAGTCAGATTGAGATGGAGCTAGTTAAAAGAGTCATCCCTTTTGCATCTACGTGGGGAATGTAGAAGTTGAAAGAGGGTGAAAAGGGGCCAGGCTAAGGGCCTTTGGAGTTGCAGGCAGGCGATGCGGGAGGCCGAATGAATGAGCTGTGGAAAGAATCCCTGACATCAAGACAAATTTTATGTGATCTATGGTTATGGAACAAGAGTGGTCTGTGGAAACTAGACTGCAGAGAAAAAGAATATATGCACACTTAAAAGTACTTGGCTGTCATTTCCTTAAAAAACAGGGCAATATAAATGCTGTTTAACTCTGTCCAGATTTGATGTGGAACTGATTTATACAGTCATATAGCTCTCAGCTGTGTTATAAATGATGTGGATAGTGGTTTTATTGCATTAATACATATGTTAGATGGTGATAATTATCTGGCTTTTCTTCCCGCTTACAGATGGCTTTGCTATTGCAACGTCCCTCAGTTCTGTGACAGTCTACCTCGATATGAAACCACCCAGGTTTTCGGGAGGACACTGCTTCGCTCCGTTTTCACTGTAATGAGACGGCAGTTGCTGGAGCAGGCCAGGCAAGAAAAAGACAAGCTTCCTCAAGAGAAGCGAACACTAATCCTCACCCATTTTCCAAAGTAAGGGACTGCAATGTGCCTGCATTCAGGGTTAACGAGAAGTATGCAACTTTGGCATGGAAATGAAAAACATTACCCGCACCTTAAAATAATTTATCCTTTTCTTCAGTAACAAGTAGATACTGCAGCTTTCTTTTCTGCCGTAGCTTGAACTAGTCTTTTTAGAGTACACAACCACTTGTTTTACTTTGTCCTGGGGCTTTACTCTTTATAAAGGATTATTCATCTTGCTGGGGGATTGTGCTTATTTCTTGTTAGCAGGTATTGCTCATCACTTACTTTCTTTTTCTGTAGTCCTTAAAAGCAGCATAGGTCCAGATGTCAAAAAACATATGCTTGCTTCTGCTTTTGTGATGGAGCAGTAAAAAAGGGAGTGTTGTGCTGGAGTTTATATACACATAAGAATTTCAGTTTGATTCAACGTTGTAATAGGGAAGTAGTCACCCCACCCCCAGAAGAGATGTGTTCATTTGACAAAGAAAAGAGTGGCCAGTATAAAGCTGCATCAGGGAATCCTAAACTCATGAATTTCATATTGACTACCTGTTCCAGTACTGGAATATTGATGATGATGTCTCACAATTAAACGGCAGTAATTACACATGAGAGAGTGATTTGTCTTTTTTGCTCAACTCTGACAATACTTAATTTCAAACATTTGACTGGTGGTTAAAGATGGTAGTGGTGACAGGATGATTCACTGTATGCTTCTTGTTAAAATAGTGTATCACTTCAAAAATATCCTTACTTTGTGAGGATGGCCTCACTCTCTAGCTCGTATTTTAAAAGTCTGTCCCTCCTAACAACAAAGAACTGAACCTACAGGAGAGCTGGTGGCACTGATGCTATGCAAGCTGCTGTCTGGGGCTAGAGTTGGGTTAGTGCTCAGGAGAATGAAGAACAACATGAGCTTTCCGAAGCTGGGTAGAACCAGGATTTGTTGCTCATACTACTAACAGTGCATTTTACCACTTTGAAGTATGTAAACTGTCTTTGTGGTAGGCTGTTATGGATATAGGAATGTTTGTGTATATCTGGGAATAGGATCATGGTCTGGCCCTGAAATAGGTTTAAAAGAGCATATAACACCACACTGATACAAGGAGCAGATTTGCAGAAGGAGGAGGTGCGCACGTGCCCCTCTGTTTCCACTGCCTTTTACAGCCTAGATAATTAGTTTGAAAAGCATTATTATTCACTGCTGTTCCTTTTAATATTCTGCTGTGGAAAAGAAGAAAGAGAAGCACTGTTTGCTCATGATCTGTGGGAAGTATGAATAACAATTTCAATTTTTCATGGGCTGTCCTTGTCTGAAGCATTTGTCTCTGCTGGCGTTACGCAGAGCGAACCCTTCAGAGGAGCTGTGGCTCGGAGCACAGAGCTGGTGCCTGGCATCAGTGCAGGGTTCCTGGCTACCCCAGTCGCTCCTTCCTGGGCAAAGGAAGCACCCCCAGGTTATGTCTGTGTGTACCAAGGAAAGAGTCATCAAGCACTCTGAATGCGGAGCCTCTGTGCTGCCTGTAAATGTAGCCTTGGCTACAGTTTCATTTGCGCGCCTGCTCCGTCACAAGTGATTAAGTAGCTATTACAAACTTTTTAGCCATTATCAGCTGCATAGATAGCAGCAAACACCACACTGCTGTACTTAGGTATAAACGTCCTATATATAAAATACAAGAGTGGGACTTGATCCTGAAAATCCTTATCTTGTTCAAGAAAGCCTTACTCAACAGTCCTGTTGGTTTCAGCTGGACAGTTTCTATACATATGGATGACTCTAGACAGAAAAATGTGCTAGGTCAGCTTCTGGTCTGAAAACCACTTTTGTGCAACAGAGGATAAGCAGCTATCTGCTTCTGCGAGGGAATTGATGTATTAGCCCTGTGAAGGCAAACGCGCTGGATAGTCTGATCTGTGACAATTTTCTCACGCATAATACTAAGAGAGGTTGAAAATCATGCTATTTCTGTAAGTGTAGCAAAGTAAGATTAAAAATACTGTTATACAAGTGTGAGCAAGCAATTAAATGTTATGGTGGAACACTTAAAGGAACAAAAGTATCTTCCAAAGAGCATTGTTGATAACTAACGCTGAGATTTTATAAATGTGTAAAAGGCAGAAAGCAAGCGCATCTGCAAAACACTGGTTTATTTTGTCATCACTGTATAACACTATTACCTTGGCATCTTTCAGCTCATAGCTTTCTTACTAGTGCACAGTTTTGTTCTTTAAAATAGTTTGTAACTGTTTCTTTCTGCATTTGCAAATTAGATAAATATTGCTTATAATCAAAGATAAATTTTCATAGGTGAAAGCACTTTACAGAATTGGGATACTTGATGTCTACTCTGGCTAGTGATTTTGTGTGTGTTTGGTTTTTTAAAAAGCGTTTTCTTACCGAACCAGTAAATATTTTTAGATGTAAAAAAACTGTGAATGCTTATTCTGAAAAAAGATCTTGTTCTGCATGATGCTATTAAGCTAATATTTCACCTGGTTTTTTGCCTAGGTTTCTGTCCATGCTGGAAGAAGAAGTGTACAGCCAGAACTCTCCCATTTGGGATCAAGATTTCATGGTGTCTAGTTCCCGAACTGGCCAGCTGGGAATCCAGACAGGTAATTTCCGTTTAGTGATGAGTTAGGGAGCACCTGAATATAGAGATAAACCTGTACACGTGATGAATTCTGAGACTTAGATACGTAGCTTTGTAAATAGCAGCCCATGCTGAAATCAGTCTGCCTCCAGTAAGCGCACGCGTCTAACTCTCTGGTGCTTCCTCGTATGAAGATTCCCTTTTGATGATGACATCCAGCCAATGGGAGGTGCCGGTGGAGCAGGCTGAGTGCTGAGGCCAATCTTCTGAGCATTCAAGTGGCACAAGTGCACTCACTGTGGGCAAGTGAGAAAGATCAGTGGGTAAATGGCTGCAGTGGGTCACCTGCTGGACAGTGGTCCCCTCGCATGAGAATCCGTGCCAGTCCTCCATCTCCCTAGCAGTAGGGAGACATCTGATGTGCCATTGCCTTCGCACACATGCCTTTGATTTTCTTGGGGTTTTTTACAGCTTTTCCTTGCTTTGATTCTTATTCATGTGCCTCACTGGCTATTCTGCACCTTTATACACTTACCCTCAGGATACTGAAGTGTAAGTCATCCCTAAAATTGCAGAGAGACACTGATGATGCTTTTCTTTCACTTTTTCCTTCTCCTCTTCCTTCCCGCTCAGAAGTATTTCAAATCCATTTATGCAACTCAGGGCTTGACTTCAATTTCCAGGTATTTAATTCAGTATTTTGTAACCATTCAGGATTTTGAAACAATTGTTGATTATCCCTTGACAAAACCTTCGTATCAGCACTTTATCTGACATTGAATTTCTCGAAGTAGCAGGGAGCTTCCGCTGTGACAGGTACAGGCTTTTTTTTTTTGTGAGAAATTCCTGGTCTGCACCACAAACTGGTGAATTATGCCTTAGGTACAAGTTCGGACTATGAGCTGTCACCTCAACCACCACTCTGCCTGCCAGAAGTCCTGACACAAATGAGAACTGGATGATTTGGGCTGAGTGGTTTTTTTGGTTGTGGTTTTTTGTTTTGTTTTTTAATATTAGAGAGAGAGAGATGTTAGTCTGTAGCCTTTTGAAATAATAATTTCATCCTCTTAACTGGCAACAACCTCTCCCTTTATTGAGTTTGAATTGTCCAACCAATCTTTGAACACTGTTAAAGTGGACAGCTGAAGCTGAATGATGAGATTCTGCTTTTCAATAAACCCTTACAAAAAGCCTTCTCATGAAGCTAAATGCCAGCAGCTTTGGCAGGTATGTGAAGGAAGTTTTTCTTAGCTTGTGCTCAGCACTCCACAATAATAAAGCCTGATATTTGCAATCTCTGTCATCCAGCAGTAATACAGTCCCCAGTCCCTCACTAGGTAGAAGTTTAGAAAAATATGTTGAGATAAAGCTTGAACGTCTCTGCTTGCAAACCGATGGCATTGCCCTGTTGCACAATGTTAGCTGTTACTTCTCGGGTGGTGGGTGTGAAGTTGAGTCTATCATTGGGACAGTCCTTCAGTCAGCACTGTAATGGGTTCCATGTCCCGATTTTGTGGTGTTTGTCTTTTATGCCATTGCAGTTATCAGTCCTCCTCCTGTTGCAAGATCTGTTTCATACAGTGCAAGTCCTTCATCTCTGGAGCAACCCAACAGTGGTAATATGAGTCCTGCCTGCAAAGTTTCTTCTGCCCTTGACTCAAACCTAGGTAATGAAGAAGGAGACTTTTTGGCTTCTGTCGATGTTATCAGTAGTTGCAGTAGATGCTGACCGTTGCCTTCGCTCTGCAATGTAGACTTTGAGGTGTTGCTAAAAACATGCACATTTTTCCCCACTACGGTAATGTTTAACTAGCAGAAATGGCTACTGTACTGGAGAAAAAAAAAAAAGTTTAATTTAAAGTGAGGAAAGGTCTATGGGTGTCAGAGGTTGTCGAAAAACACATTACTTGCAGTACATGTATTATGAGCCATGAAAGGTTTTGTTTAAATAAGGAGTAGAGAGGGGCATTGCTTTTTTTTTTTTTATTCTTTCAAAGTACTGAAATTGCATGTTTGACCAATAAAGAAAAACACAAACACGCCAACCGGGTTAAATTTAAAACCTGAATGAGGTCAGGTTGGGGAAAAAAAAAGTTTAGGAGGGAAAAAAAGTTGAGTGCATAAATTATCCTGATGAATCCTTTTTCAAACACCTCAGGATTAATGAGCCTGTCCAGAGAGTTTGTAGGTCAGAGAGATGATCCTGAACTTATGTAAAGTAAGTCCTCAAGGATGTAGAAGAAGCTTAATGAATTCTTAGCCTCGGTGCTCTCTCCAGAGGAACTTAAGGCAGATCCTAAGCTATGGCCTTCTTTGAGGAACAAGTTGGGAAATGGTCTTAAAAGTGGGAATCAGAAGTTTGGAGGTTTTTTGTTCGTTTCGTTTGGTTGGTTTTTTTTTTTTTTTTTTTTTAATTTTAATTACAGATCAGCAAACTAGTAATGAGAAAGATTATTTTTTGGGAGTTTGACAAGAAATATGGAATTGGCAAACTTAATTATTAAGTTGTGCAGCTGAGCTGTCATCAGAATTGCCCTTGGCACTACAGGATTGAAACACCACAGACACAAAACTAACTTTTAAACAGGTTCTAAGAGAATTCAGGCAGCTGTCAATTGTAAGTCTCTTATTTCAGACAGTTAGAAGAAACAATAAGTAAACTGATAAAGCATGGAATGAATGAATGTGTGAGTAATGTGACGCACAGAAATTCAGTGTGCCTTTGGTAGAACTCGTGACTCGTACGTATCTGTGAAGGAATTGGTGAGCATTTGGAAAGGGTTTTGTGTACCTGGATTTCCAAAAAGTTTTTGACAAATTTCTGTTTTAAAACAAGAAATTAATTCCTTGGGAAATAAGAAGGAAGATCCATTCACGTATTAATAACTGTTTAAAAATTAAGAAATAAAGAATAGAAATAGGAATAGAAGTTTCCACAATGAAGGGAGGTTAACAATAAAAGTCTGTAATTAAGAAAACAATTGTACTGCTTGGAAGTCTGACAAGAGGAATGAACAGTTTGATTCTCCTATATTTAGAGTGCTGTAGCTGTGGGGAAAAAAATTGTACAATATATGTAAAATAGTGGACATGCTGGGCCCTAAACTACCCGTTGCTTCAGAAAGAAGATCTTAAAGCCATTGCGGATTTTCCTTAGGGGGAGAAAAACCAAACAAAAAAACCAAACTAACTTATCTCACTGCTAAATTCTAATCACAAAGGCAAATTTCTGCATCCTGGCTCTGACCTTTAGCAGATCTTTAGAGAGAAAATACAGGAACAAGTTAGCCATGGAGCAATATTCCTGTTTGTATGCTTTCCTAGTATTTGGCAATTTGCTGCTTGGGTAAATCCTGAGCTACCAAGTGGCTCTAACAATATTTTTGCACTGCTTCTAGTCCTTACTGGACTTTTATTTCATGAATTTAACTAGTTGCTTTTGCTATGTTACATGCTGGTCTGCAGTTAGTAGGGCAGTTAACTAACACAGTATATTTTGATTTTGGAAGCTTTCTATGGGTTTTTGAAGTCAAATGTACATAACACGTCAGACTGTACGTGCTGCTTGGTTTACAAAAAGAGTGAAAGAAATCTGTAATTGATACTTAATTCCAGTGAATCTCAAAATGGGGTTCCATGTTATCCAGAAGTTTGCGTATTGAGCACTGACCTTCCAAGACAGCAACACAGAGGTTCACTGCAGAGGATGCTGAAAACAACCAAATAGTTTCACTGTGAATTTACAGAGGTATAAGAGAAGGAGAGGTATATTCATGCTAATATCCCCATGCAAAGACAAAATTGCAGTAGTGATAAGCATTGTTCAGATTTTGTTTATTTCTCTTTCTCCCTTCCTATAGGGATTAAAAAAAAACCACCCCAAACTTGGCATACAAACAAAAGAATATCACAGAAGTCCTAGACTTTGTAGTACTATTCTCTGACAGTTTGGTGGTTTCTAATTTGTCCTGGCTTTGTTTTACAGGCGAAAAGAGAAAAAATAATGAACCCTATTCCCTGGAGGATTCCAAAAGACCAAGGGTTGTAGGAGATATTCCTATTGAGTTAATCAATGAAGTAATGTCAACAATTACAGATCCTGCAGCAATGCTTGGGCCAGAGGTGAGAAATATATTGACTTGGTGTTGCAAATGGTCTGTTTGTAAATGGTCTGTTTTTAATAAATGTTCCACGTGGATAGAGTATGATAAGCTAAGAGTCCACAAAACTTACCATGCTGTCAAAAAGAAAAATAGAGACTTTGAAAGAGTATGATTAGGTGAGCAAAAAATATTGACTAAATGCATCACTCACATGAAGGATAGTTCTACTTTTATTGTTAGTGCATTGTGCACTGCTTGCAAAGAGACTTGGAAAGTAGTGATAGTAGAAATGTCGGTCCCAGGTTATTTTGTAAGGTACTTTTTTTTACAGAACGGTTCCAGCGTATGCATTTTTTTGTTAAACACAGATGTAGCTCATAAGACAAGGTAAGCAGGATTCAAATATTACATCAGAATGAAAGATCCAAAATCAAAACCTCTATCTAGTGCAGAAGGGCTGATCTAAACAGTTATTTGCTCTGTCTTCCACAGTTGCTCTTTTTTTCTGCTGGAAGAGAAAAACAAACAGAATTGCAGATTTGTACCATGCACAGAATTGCACACTTTTTTTTTTTTTTTTTTTGGCTGGCTTTTCCTCCTTCTGTTCCATTTGCCAGGCTGTGTTTTGCCAGCAGCTCTTGTCTGCCAAGGTTTAGCTAGAGACTGCTGAATATTTGGAACCACCTACATTTCTTACTCAAACTATATACTGTGACTGATGGCTCTGCGTATTACAAGTGCTGTGCCAGTCTGGCACTGACGAGGGCTGGCAGTGACTAGAAACACAGTAGCCAAACTTTGCTCTAAAAAGTAAACAGTATGTGCTTGCAGAGGTGTTTTGGCATTGTAAAGTGATCTTGAAAAAAAGGGTGAAATAAATTGTCCGTATTCATTTCATCTCCATTCAAATATATGGAGGCAATGGCTAGATATGTAACAGCAAAATCAGGAGGAATTAAAATGTTCTTTTTATGCCCTTATTGTAGTGGCGTAGATAGTGAAAGCACTACTGAAATGAAAAAAATCCTACTTTTCCTGTGCTGCCATTGAAATATGTGATTTACAGCATGCATAGGCAAATCCACTACTTTTGTCCAACATAGCTAGACTAAAGAAAATATGAGGACTTAGTGACATAAGCTTCAACTGGATGAGTGCTGTTCCCTGAGAAACATTAGAACTTATGGAGTCATAACCATTACTATTGTTATCTACTCTTTACTAAAATACATTTGAATAAGCCTGTGCACACTGTGGTGTAGACTTAGATCCAGCTTTTTTCACAGTGTGACTTCTACTGAAAAAAAGGTTATCATTGTCAGCTCTATTTTTGTAACAAGATGGCTTGGAAAAAAGAGGAGGTTTCATTTGTTTACTCATTAAGACCGTTCCACCAAAGGATCTAAAGTCTCCAAAATGTGATTTTGTTCCTATTTTGTGCGGCACAGACAAACTTCCTCTCGGCACACTCAGCCCGGGATGAGGCAGCGAGGCTGGAAGAGCGCAGGGGGGTGATCGAATTCCATGTGGTTGGCAACTCCTTGAACCAGAAGCCCAACAAGAAGATCATGATGTGGCTGGTTGGTTTACAGAACGTGTTCTCCCATCAGCTGCCTCGAATGCCTAAGGAGTACATCACACGCTTAGTCTTTGATCCGTGAGTACCGCTGGAGAGGAGTTTGACGGGTGAGATGGAGAGAGCCTGGTGCTGGTTGCAGACAGCAATGTAGGAAGGAGCCAGCTGAGGTGACATGGAGGGCAGCTCTGCCTGTGGTACCGTTTTCCCATCTTTTCAAGACCCCGTAACTCCTGACCAATCTAATTAGATTGTACCCAAATACTATCTTGGTAGCTGTATTAATGACAAATGGCTTCTTCTTGTGGGACTGTGGTGAGTTGACCCTGGCTGGATGCCAGGTGCCCACCAAAGCTGCTCTGTGACTCCCCTTCTCAGCGGGACAGAGGAGACAAAATATAACAAAAGGCTCGTGAGTTGAGATAAGGACAGGGAGAGATCACTCACCAATTTACGGTAATGGGTGAAACAGACTCGATTTGGGCAAAATTAATGTAATTTCTTACCAATCAAATCAGAGTAGGACAATGAGAAAATACAAACTAAATAGTAAAATCCTTCCCTTCCTATACCCTTCTTCCTGGGCTCAACTTTACTCCTAAATTCTGTAACTCCTCCCCTGTAGCAGCACAGGGGGACAGGGAATGGGGGTTGTGGTCAGTTCATCACACATTGTCTCTGCCACTCCTTTCTCTTCAGGAGAAGACTCCTCACACTTTTCCTCATACTCCAGCATCAGGGCCTTCCCATAGGAAGTCTTTCAAGAACTTCTCCAACTTGAGTCCTTCCTGTGGGCTACAGTTCTTCATTAACTGCTCCAGTGTGGGTTCCTTCCATGGGCTTCAGTCCTTCAGGAACAGACTGCTCTAGCGTGGGTCCTCTGTGGGATGACAAGTCCTGCCAGCAAACCTGCTCCATTGTGGGCTCCTCTCTCTCCACAGGGCCTCAAATCCTGCCAGGAGCCTGCCAGTGTGGGCTTCCCACTGGGTCACAGCCTCCTTTGGGCAATCACCTGCTCCAGTGTGGGGTCCTCTGTGGGCTGCAGGGGAATAGCCTGCCTCACCATGGTCTTCACCACAGGCTGCAGGGGAATCTCTGCTCTGGTGCCCGGAGCCCCTTCTCCACCTTCTTCACTGACCTTGGTGTCTGCAGAGTTGTTTCACATATTCTCACTTCTCCTTCCAGTTGGCGGTTGCCCAGTTGTGATGCAACTTTTTCCCCCTTCTTAAATATGTTATCATAGAGGTGCTACCACTGTCACTGATGGGCTCAGCCTTGGCCAGTGGTACGTCTGTCTAGGAGCCAGCTGGCGTTGGCCATGTCAGACATAGGGGAAGCTTCTAGCAGCTTCTCACAGAAGCCAACCTTGTAGACCCTCTGCCACCAAAATCTTGCTGTACAAACCCAAAACAGGGACATAGGACTTGGGGAAGCCTGCTACCTATCTTGTACTTTTGAATATTAAAACTGAAAGTCAGAAAATAATTACAGTGCTTATTAGCAGTTTCCAGATCCATACTAACTTCTTGCAGGCTCCTCCATCCTCTGTGGAGATCATGAACCAAATGTTTTCCAGTGAGGAGAACTTGTGGGATTTATGAAGAACAGCAGTGTTTAAGTCAGCATGGGAGAAATCACTCCTCACCCAAGCGTATTGCTTTTCTCTTTATCAGTGCAAGTTTCCTGTCTTGCTTTGGGTGCAACTCTACACTGCAGGCACTTGAAAAGAGACACACTGACTGTAGCAGCATACACGGATTGTACATGGTCCTCCACCTACCCTGGTGTCCTGACTGAATTGTGCCTTAACTGCTCAGGCGTGAAGGGAGGTTCTTCTCACAAGTGTCTGCTTTTGCACCCCACTGTTTTTTATGCAGTCTGCTTTCTTTTAACCAATATGTTCTCTCAAAATTTTTGCCTCGTAGCAGTCCATGCTCGATGATAGCCTAGAGGTTTGCTGTACTGACAGCAGCACTTCATAATGGAGGATGCCTGTGGGCTTGTTGCGTGTCATCAAGATCTTGAGGAGCTCTAACTGAGCTGACTGCAGCCAACTATGGAGCCTGGTTTGTGGGAGACCCTTTCGCCACTACTGGTGATATCAGCCTCTGTCTTTGTGCCTGGTGTTACAGCTGCAGCAGTTACGAAAACATTTCTGGAACCATTTCCTCTGCTTTTAGGCTTAGTAGCATTCCCTCAGCAATATTCTCTTGGTGTCAGCAAATGCTGCTGCTGGGTCTGTGCTGTCCCTGAAGCACAAACAGCCCAGTCCTGGGGACTGTTGGACAGGACTTTGGTCTCCAGGCACAGCAGAGTGGTCTTGGGGCCTTCTGGGTTCTTCAGAGGGGAACAGCACTTGTCTCGTGAGGGCCAGTGCCAGTCTAGATTCTTTTACCTCTCCTATGTGGGAGTGAGTGCCACTCAGTTGGGAGAGAGAGGCAGCACCAAGATCTTGTCTGAGTTTAGGAGCCTTAGCAGCACTGTGATCTCAAGCAGAGGCTATGAGTTGAAGAAGCCAGGTTCCCTCATAACTGAGCATCAAAGCAAAACTCTGAAGTAGTGGTGGTGAGTCATGGCCTTCTCCTGTATTTTTTACTGGGAAAGGCTCTTTTAGTAGGCTGAGAGGAATTGCTAGTAGTTCAAGTGCTCTTCAGTGTAGAAGTCTGTCTGGAGAGTGGTCTGTGCTAGAGAAAGAGGTATGGTTATTGCTACAGCAAGAAAATGCCCTCCTTTATGCACCTGAGGCAAACAGTGGACCCAAAGGAAGGGAGGCACATCTCCTGGACAGCTCGTAGCATACCAGCATCTGATGTGAATCTCCAGGGACACACACTGGAGACCTACACGGAGTAGTGGGTACATACAAACCTGTGTGAGATACTGGAGCCCAACAGTTCTCTTCCCAAACTTTCGTCTAGTGTCTTAATTTTCGCCTTTAATATTCTTATTTCCAAAATGGCCATGTTGTTCCTTAAACTACTCAAACATGAGTAAACAAAATTAAAAGCTCAGGCTACTATCTTCTGTAAATTTACTGTATTGATTATACAATTTATATGATGCCATGTATTGAATAACATAGAGAACAGTTGCAATGTAAATCTAAAACGTACACTAAAATTCTTAATGCTTGGCACAAGAGTTCAGATTGCACCTCTTACGTCTTTCCTGGCAGTCAACGTAAGTGCAACAGAAATTGATATTTATTCTAGTCTTCATTCCACAAGGAGCGGGTGATTAGAAATAAGAAATACCATTTCTTGCTTCATCAGCTATATTTGAAACCCATAGCCTAGCTATAGAGTGCATGCAAGAGAGCAGGAATCCCTTAGAAAGGACTCGCTGTCCTGTAACTCCATTAATTCCTAATTTAATCAAGGTAAAATCATCCTGAGAACTGTGCAATGGCATAGTTGTCAGCAGTAGAATCAATGAAAGCCATACAACTCTTATTTATTGAGCATTATCCTAATATCTAGGAGTACTTGTCAAGGTCAGGACCTTGCTGCATGAATGATGAATTTTATGGTAAATTCAAAGCATAATGTTAAAATAGCAACTCTTCTGTAGATACAAGCAGCTAACTTAACAGAGGCATATACAATTGCATTAGCATCATGGAAATAAATTAATCAAGTTCCTGAGCAAAAGGAAGGTGATGACACTTTATATATTATGTACATGACTTAAACTGACTGTTATTTCTGTCTACTCAGGAAACACAAGACCCTGGCATTAATAAAAGATGGTCGTGTTATTGGTGGTATCTGCTTCCGGATGTTCCCCTCCCAAGGATTTACGGAGATTGTTTTCTGTGCTGTGACTTCCAATGAGCAAGTCAAGGTAAGAATAATTCTCTACTGGAGTTTATTAAATGTATTTGAGTCCCATTCACTGCTGCATATACTCCTAAGTTTGTTAGTCGCATTGAATACGTTGCTGAGCTACCAAACAGAAATAATTTGAAAGATACAGTGATTCTGAATATAATACAGAAAAATTAAACAAATGTGCAGATTTAGAATCATCAGCATAATAGTAGGATTACTTGCAATTAATTAAATAAATAGAATATTTTTGAACACAGCAGCAGTGGCCAATAGTCTCCCATTCTTGGACAACTCTCTCTGTCTCCAGTCATCACCCCTGTGTAGTGTAACACCTCGTGGCTGACTGAAATAAGTGTTGCTTGTGTGTGACAGTAATTTGTGTTCAATTACATGACTTCAATCAAAATGAGATACCTCCACAAAATGAAGCACATTTTTAAATTTTAAAATAAGCATGTGGTCTATTCTATACCCTCCTCTTTGAGCTAATTTCACAAAATGTTCTCTGAGTGTTGAGCATTAGAAGCTGTGTTGAAAAAACAAAGAGCGCTATGAATACAGGAGTTTCTTCTTGCTTTTCTGGGGACTACAGGTAGAACTCTGACCATTTGATTCAGGATTTTGCCTTTAGATGGTGCTGTAGCTTTATGTTTTTCAGGAGAAACTGTTAGAGCTGAGATGTGGATTAATTTAATTGGTAGCAGCTGAACGTGCAGAAGTTGTGTGCCGGACTTTGAAGGGAATAGCTCAGAGTGTAGAAGGGTAACACGGTGGGATTAAAAGCCTGTGACAATTTTTAGTACTTGGGTTATATTTGATTTTATTCAGCTCTGGGGTTAGAGAGCAGTGGCCTGTCATAAAAGTATCCAAGTGTTTTAGCAAATGTGAACAGTAACAGAACATCCTTTATGCGTGTCTAGTCTAAGCTTGGAAAATTCATAAAAGGTGTTTCCATTCTGCCAAAACAATGAACCACATTACACAAGTTAAGCTGCCAAAGGTGTGCTGCGATTTTCTAGGAATAGCCTTTCAGGATGAAATAGAGTGACTAAGTCTGACCGCTCAGCGAGCTTGCCTAGGTTGCGCGTATGCACAATTTCTGCTGTTACCCTGTGGGTGTCTTGCTGTATGTGAAGATTCCTTGATTATCTCTGAAAATTGGCCTTCCCACATTCCTGTCTCAGTAAGGTGAGCCCTACCATCAGGTAACTGAGAAAAACTAAATGTTCACAGTGGTTGACCTGCCTACTTTGGGGAAAAAAAATTTTAAATCCCACTTTAGTTTGAGGCTGGAGTAAGAAATATGAATACTATTTTTCTTCATATGTGATATTTAAAAGTTGGATTGTTTTTGAGATAGTTTGATCCCATGTTACAAAATTATTTTAAATTTTACTGTACATAGTTCAGTTTCTATTTAGGATTTTGACTTTGGCAGGCATTTCTGAGAAAGAATAAATCCTGTGAAGGTTATAAAAATAATAGGTTGGCAGAAAATGTTTGAAGTGTTATCATCATAGTTGCTGGAATTTCCTTGAGACACAAAGTTGCCATTTTTTGGTCAGAGATTAGATGGTTTAGAATTACTGGAATGAATTGTGATGTTTCAGGTGTAAATAAAATGTCAGTCTCTCATAGACTGTTCCCTTCACCCAGCTGATGACAAGGGAAGTGAGGAGCTTGGCTAGCTTGTGTACTGCTGCTTGCATTTAAGGAAAACATTTTTTTAATTTAAATTTTTGGTTCAGGATTTGCATCTGTTCAAAGAATTTGAGAACTCAAATTTACAATTAGAAAGCCTCTTCATTATCTTGAGCGCATCTGGGTTGTAAGAAATACTGTGCCACTTAACGCATTGTCAGTTGTCAAACCACTTCTTTGTATTTGATGCCATGCAGGATTTATGCCACTTTAACAAGTGGACATATGGCTTTAAGAGCTTCTTCAAATTCAGAAGGACTTATTTTTACACGCATGAGGTCTTAGTTTTGAATATGAGGTCTGAATATCAGATGCTCCAAACACTGGCTGGAAAGGAAGGACTAATGCACAAATTTTATACTTAGATTAGTAGCATTTTAAAGAAAATGTGTCACTAAATTTTTTTGTATTGAGCTTCAGCACTTACCTAACTTGCTTTTTTTCTGGCTATCTGCATATCTAGAGGTATTAAATTGTGAATTAAATCTGAAGTGTATATTTTCTAATTTAGTTTTATGGCTTATGCACATCAGTGAAAATTTTCCCAGTTTTCAAGAACAGAGTACCCAGAATGATTCCATGTATATTTCTGTGAGTGTCCAGTTAGTCCCCATGATGTTAAAATTGGAACATATGCAAGAACAAGACATTGTTATGGGCTTTCTGGTCTATTTTACATTTCTTCATCTCACAGCAGAAGGAGAAGACTATAGCTTACTTGGAAATGTGAATAAATGGAACCTATTGTTTACTTTGGGGTTGGATTAATATGGAAATTATTTCTGTGTGCAGTCAGAAGGCAGAGCTATTTATTTTATTGTGGACTTAAGCATTTTCTGCTTCTTATTATGGTAATAACTGTTTCACTATTCCCTTTTATGCCCTATGGTAAGTTCAGATTTTAAATCCTTTAAGGCAGAGGCTGCTTCTGCTACAGGTGCACAGAACACATTAAAACAGAGATCTTGTCTCGGAATGGATTCCTCTAGAAGGACTCATTTTGGTAGTCCTACTGCTTTGCAATTTTTAAGTGATAAGGGTAATTATTATTACAATATACATCGTTTCATTATTGGTGAAATATATGCCTATTAATAGTTGATATCTAATTTAAAAGGTAAAAAAAATATGTGTGCTACTAGAATCACAACTTCCAGGATAACGTACCTCTTCAGAGTTACGCTTCACCCCCAGAGAGAATCTAGGTTTTGGTCTCTTTTGGACTAAAAGTGAGTCAGACACTGGAAGTTGTGATATTTTGAGACCCACTTTGGTCCCAAAGATACTCTTTCAAGTCCGGAAACAGTATGATCTTGAGTACACCCCACCAAGTTAGTTATGAGAAAATCTTTAAACCAGGATTTAGAGGAAAGATTGCATTTTGAAAAACAGTCTGTAATAACCCTTGGTCCACAGTTGGTAATATGTGCAGTCCCCAACGGCTCCGTAACGGCTTTTTCCTCATATGTTTCACACAGGGTTATGGGACTCACCTAATGAACCATCTGAAGGAGTACCACATCAAACACAACATTCTCAACTTCCTCACATATGCAGATGAATATGCTATCGGCTACTTCAAAAAACAAGTAAGTCAGTGTAAGAAATTACTTGGTGCAATAATTTAACATGTAGCAGTGATGAGCTAAACAACTAGACATGACAGACTAGTTGGATAAAAGGCACACTGCAATTTTATGTGTATATTTTTTATCTATAAAATGTGCTCTGTGTTCATCATGTATAAAGATACTGGCTTCTAATGCATTTTACTTTGATGGAATCATCTGAATATAGGTGTATGATACGGCCTGGAATTTGTGAAGTCTAAAAACCAGTTGAATGTGAGTTAGCTGCTTCTTCATGTGTTCAGTTCCTTCACTGGTTCTATAAGAAGTATAAAGAAGGACCAGACATACCTGTGGCAAGCTAGAACTTACCTGACCTGTGCTCACAGCTTCTCCTGATTTAAAGCATGAAGTCCAAGTTAGGAAAGATTGTGATGTCAAATCTGTCAAACAGAGTTGATAGATTAAACAGGCGTCAACTATATGGTCAGACGATAGAGTGAACATGGAGTCAGACTATTCTCAGGTGTACAGCGATGGGACTAGAGGAAACGGACACAAGTTGGACCATGGGAAATTGCAGCTAGGTAGAAGGATTTTTTTTGTTTGTTTTATTCCTGTCCTAAGGGTGGTGAAATACTGGAAAATATTACTCAGAGAGGTTGTGGAACCTCTGTCCTTGGCAGTTGTCAAGACTGGACATGGGCTTGAGCAAACAGACTGGACATGGCAGGGATGGGGCTAGCTGAACTCCTTAAGTCCCTTCCAACCTTAGCTATTCTATGAAACTGATGAAATTTGCTCTTTGCATGTTCAAAATGAAGACAAGCTGAGCTTGTGATACTATCAGGTCTGTGCAGACAGACCCTTTTCACATCTGAAATGTCTCTTCTCCAGTTTGAAGGCACTTAATCTCCATGTAGGTCTGAAGCCTTTGATGGTAAATTGTGAGGCAGAAGTCCTGGCTGGGTGTTGGTTCCTGATTTTTACTGAGGTTTCGTAGATACCACTGTAAGAGAATAATAAAATGCAGCCAAAGAGAGTCCTACACTGCTCTTTATCGTCTTGGTTAACTTTTTTTGTAGGTTTGTTTTTCAATTAACTTTTGAACTGTATGAAGACTGTAGTATAGCTTTGGAACTTTTAATAGTATTTGTTGTCTTATTTTTTCACTTGGAATACAAAAGTAAAAAAAAAAAAAAAAAGTTGGGTTTTTTTGGCTATAAAATTACTGTCATTGACTTCAACAGCAACTTTCCTTGACCAATGCCTACAGAACTGGCATCCTTTAACAGTGGCAAAATTTAGGAAAAATCCAGGAAATTTGTTCACAGTAAAATCTTTTCCTCCATCTCTTTATCTCTTCTCTCTCCCTTCTTTTCCAATACATATAAGCAATTAACTATTCTTGTAGCAAGTTGACTCCCATGAGAAGGTGTTTGCAATGCTATGAACCACAATCCGTAACTCTTGCTGTTGTATTGTCCGTATTTTAAGTTTATGATGAATTTGGTTCTTAACCATTGTAATGTTTCAGTTAAGACAAATGTAAAAGTAAAGTGGCATCATGACACTTTTTTTTTTTTCTTCAGGGTTTCTCCAAAGATATTAAAGTACCAAAAGCAAAATATGTTGGCTACATCAAGGATTATGAGGGTGCCACGTTAATGGGATGTGAATTAAATCCAAGGATACCCTACACGGAATTTTCTGTCATCATTAAAAAGCAGAAAGAGGTAAAGGCTGAAA
>JAVSBS010013997.1:36520-53188 GCA_033124195.1 Coracias cyanogaster
GATCTAGATGAAGCCGAACAGTGGTTACAAAAGACTCACTGCCTGGGTTGGCAAACCCAAAGTAGGAATGCTGTCTGGCCTTTCCTTGTTCAGATTTATTACACTGGAGATGGAGGCAGCAGCTCTTACTTTAGGATTAAGCCGAGGTCTTTGATTTCGTTTTGCTTTGTTTTTTCACCCAAGGAGCCCAGCACAACTACATTGCGTTGCGATTCACGACCAACTTCTGCTTGCTTTCTGCTCTCACTGCCAGCATCCTGATACTGTACAAAACTGGCTCAGACATAATTGCAGCTAAAAAGAAACAGCATTGTCTTTTCTTAAGCTATCACATACAAAATATTACAAGATAGAATATTTGCCTTTACGTTTGCATACAGGCTAAATTGTACAATATTTGAGAGGTATGGCTATGGGTTTTTTTTTTTTTTACTACCTCCTAAGGTCAGTTCTCATGTATAAACACTTTTTTCGCTGTTTGAAGTTCTCTTTCAGCTGCTTATTTTCAAGAAATACTGTTTGTTTGGGTTTTTCTTTACTTTTCATCTGCAGTACAAAAACTATATGGCTGAGTGGCAGATGCAACCAAACTTTCACTGTAATTAGAGGAGAACCCTTTAACTGACCAGCCAGACAATGTTTGCTTTAGGGTGAGCTGAACAGCCTTCTTTCAACTCCTTGGCTGTAATTATATGGATATCTGGTTTAGATTTAGGCACCTAAATTTCAGACTTAATGGGAACTAAATGAACCTTTGCAAAATATTGTGAAACGCAAGTGAATGACAAGTTAGATATCATTGGAAGAGGTATTTGAGAGCATCCATCAGACTTTTTCTTAAATAATCCCCTCTTGTCAATTTGACAGGGTTTTTCTCTATTTTACCAAAGTAAAAAAAAAAGTTAAAAAACCCAAGCCAATCAACCAACCAAAAACCAGAAGAAAAATACCCGTTATTTTTAAATTTTAAGGTTTAATTCCTTTGCATTGGAGGTCTTTGGTTTCTGCTTTCCTTGCAATACTTGTTGGTAGTAAGTCTTCTCCGTTGCAGATGTTTCTCTTACAGTTTCACAAAGGTGCTGCTGAAGCTTGGCTTGAGCATGGCTAAAAAATACTAATTTTTTAGATGTTAGAGCATCTGGGCTGAGACAAGCCAAGGCATCCAGCACACCTCCCACTACTTCTGCTCCTGTACCCAGGGACACTTGTACTCCTAGAATGCTTGCAATGCAGACAAAATTTTTAAATTCCTGATAGGAATCACTGGAAAGTGACTTTTTGGAGAGCACTGAGATGATTGACATATTTTACGAATGACTGATTTTAGCGTAAAGGAAAGTATTTCTAAAAGAATGTTCTGTAAGCAAAGGTCTTGTATGATGTGTTGAAAGCAGGAGAGATGTGCTCTCGCGTGGCTTTTATAAAGGGATACATAACTATAATCTTTGAAGATGGAATTAAAATATATGTAGTGTGGAACAAGCATAATGTTTTTTTAAAGCTGCAAGTACTGCTTGTAGTATAGACTGACGTCTCTTCTCAGCTGTGTTGGCACAGAAGTGAGGATTTTAAGATAACGTCTATGTTTTGTGATGTTTGTCTTCTTTGCTTATACATTCCTGAGGCCTCCTTTAGCAGAGCTGACACCAGGGGGGCAGTTAGAGGAAACTTAGGGACACCTAATACCCACTGAAAACTCAGAGAAGTGTGAAAACACAAAAGAATGATGCTTTCATGTTTTAAAAAAAATAAAAATAAACTCTACGCAAAATCATTCTTACAGTGAAATACTGTGTAGTTCCAGGGGCTCAATTGCTGTTGATGCTAAAAAAATGGACTGTGTTTTAGATGAAGGCCATTAGGAATTCCAGATCCTGACTTTGCCAGTGCATGTTACACGGCAAGTTAAATGGCAAATCAGATGTTGTAAGAAGTATTCGAATCAAACGCTGTTAATCTATTTTTCTTCTGTACAGATCTCAAAACAATGAGTGAGCGACTCAAGAATAGGTACTACGTGTCTAAGAAATTATTCATGGCAGACTTGCAGCGAGTCTTTACAAATTGCAGAGAGTACAACCCCCCTGAGAGCGAATACTACAAGTGTGCCAATATCCTGGAGAAATTCTTCTACACAAAAATTAAAGAAGCTGGATTAATTGACAAGTGACACTGTCTTTTTTACAACCAAATAGCACGCCTACTTTATGGGCAGGGGAAGCTGTTATAGATCTGAGTTACGGGACTTTAACGTTTCAAGAAACTTCTGTTTAATACTTAGCACTTTTAAAAACCCTTTTAGTTTTGCAAACATGTATTATACTGAAGTTACAAAAATTATTTTATTAAAATGCTTTATAATGTATTTAATTATGGAAAATTTCTTTTGTGTGCCCATTACCGTATGTTCAGAGTAAGTTTATCAGCTACAGCCTCAGAAACCCCACAAAATGTGGGAAATTGCACACGTTTGGGAATATGAAGAAAATTCCCAGACGCTAGATGTTATAGCTTACCTAATGCAGTACCTGTTTGATAAAGTTTTATTATTTTTTTTCCAGTGAAAAAGAAAATAGTAAGGGAAAACAACAGTTGGGGGGTTTCTGAAACACTTGTTTCTTTGTAGAATCTTTTTATAAGATATTATATTTAAAAAGAAACACTCAGCTGGTTGAAAAACTGTGAGAGAAGAGCAGCCAGTTCTGAAAAAGTACTGCCTGTAATCTTTGATAGATGCAAGTTTTTTCTATTCATTTTGGGTTTTGATAAATATTTTACCTGCAAATTGTAATCTCATAACCACTATTAAAAAAAATAATTTGGCTAGATGTGTACTGTCAAAGTGACTTGGCTTATGCAGGACATAAGTACCCAAAATAACTTCAGAGAATCTGATTCACATACACTAGACAATTTCAGCTGGCTTAGTAGGTTTAAGGTTTTGATGCATTTCATGACCCGCCCTATTTACTACTCTTCACTGATAAATTCTTTAAGTTACACCAGCAGAGATAAGACTATTGTACACAAAAGAAGTCAACATACGACAGCTTCTAGCTTATCTACTTGGCTCTGTGGTAAACTGGATTTTCTACCAAGCTTTATTGTAATTGCTTATTAACTGTGATTATTTAGACCCAGGAACATATTAACATTTGACAACTCACGTTAGTATATCTTCAAATTGAACACTTAGATCATATATATATCATCTATCTATTTTGCTGCTTACACTACATTTAAGAGGTACACCTAACTTCCTAACGGAGATCAGTGCAGGCCAAAAAGTTGTCACTTGACATTTTCTAGTTAAGGTTTGTAACTGTAAATTATATTTGCTTTTGTGAAGAACAGATTTAACTTTCATTCTCGATGTTTTATATTTACAGATGTTACACTGGTAAAATTCAATAGTTCTAAGACTGAAAAAACCCCCAGTCCTGGGCTGTGTCAAAGAATATATTCCTGCAAAATGCCTGTGCAATGTTAAATTACAAGTCGATTCAGCAAGTAGATGTCAGGGGACTACCTGGAAGCAGTAAATGTGGTACACAAGGTATTCAGAATGTTAAGAGTAGCCTTGCCATAGTGTTTTGTATGAGATTAGTCTGACCTACATTTGGATCTATAACAAAGGTACAGTGAGTAATTTTTTTTTTTAATAGCCAGTACTGGATGCTATAATCCTGTTTTGTAGATTGGGCCTACAGATGCACCTGTTAAGCTTGGTATCCTGTGAAATTTTGTTATTTTCAGAGTAGATTTTCTTACTGTCTTTCAATCAGATTGTCTCTTCTATATTGAAACGTTTGTTTTCTAATTTAAGAATTAATATTTTCATAGATACTGTGCAATAAAGTTACGGTAGGATATGTGGTTTTGCAAATGCTTTAACAGCTGATGAACTTTACATTTGTAAAATTAATATATTGTACTGGTACAGAATAGTTTTAAATTATATATGTACAAAAAGCCTACTTATTTGGGTCTCTTTTTTCATTAGTTCTTGTATTACAAATATACACACAGAAGCAATTTCACAACTGAGCACAGTGAATCTACACGAGTGCAGTCAGTTCATCTCCCAGGAACACTAGAAAATATGCAAAAAAGCCAATCAACACCTGGAGCAGAGATACTTGCTTTATTATGATTCTGCAGCAACAAGTGCTAGGTGATAAATCGCAAATCCAGCACGCTTGGCTCAAACAGCAGCACTTTATATACAGTACAAATAAACTATATGTGATGGGTTCCATGATTTTATATCACAAAGCTTTGTACACGTGCTCCAGCCATTACCCAATTCATTAAACTGTTAACTAATTAATTGCACTAAGGTGGGCCTACAATTAATTCTCCTAGAGGTGTGGTTAGTATTAAATCACTGCAGGTTACGTAGGGGATACCTCAATGCTTTTATCTTTGTCCAAATGTATCTCTGGTTTGCATAAAGCCATAATGAGGCATTAGCTACAAAGGCTGACAGAATTTTACTGTCTTTAGATGCTGCTCTTAATTACTGTGTCTTGTTTCTGATTACTATAACATTTGAGGTCATTCCCTCCTTTAGGCTTAAGGGCCTTCCATTCTTGTTAACCTGGTTTCAGACCAGCTTCTTCTATGCTTTTTCAGGCTGCAAGTTTTTAACTCTACTCTTCCAACACCACTGTGACCATTCCAGGTAGGACTCCCAGCTCTGTCCTGACTGAGCTCCCCTTACTCCCCTCTCAGCAGCTCAATTATTTGACTGAGCTGTTCATGTTTGAATTTTCACCCCAAAGCACGTTTATGCTGTTTTCTCACTTTTCACACCATCCCTAGGAGGAAACTACAGTCCCTGTTGAGCTTGTACTTGCCTACCACCACCATGACGGTACTCAAGGGGTACACCTATTTTGCGTGCTATAAACAAAACTTGCATCTGTCCCATACCTGACAGATAGTTGGAGAAGATGAAGATTTCTTTTCTCTGTCCACCAAGATTTAGTCTTGTGCCACATCACATGAGAGTGTGCTGTTCAGCAGCCAGAAGAGGTGTAGCCATTTTCCCCAACACTTCCTGGAGTATCAGTTGAGGCTCAGCCTCCTTCCTGCAGTTGTGGTGGAGCTGCAGCGATTCTTCAAGCTTACTCAATCCAAAACACCCCAGACCCCCACAGCCTACCTTAGGCTGCTCTATCAACATTATTTGTCTTCTGTCACTGAAAAACACCTGTTGCTGATTTTTTTGCTGAAAGAGCACAGGAAGGTTCCTATAGTACTAAAGAGTTGCAGAATTGAAGATGATGAGGCCCAGAGCTACAAGTTTAGAATACAAATGTAAGTAAGGTTAAGGTCAAAGGCTGAAAATATTTGTTCACAACACAAATATGCAGTAGCTACAGCTTTTATATTACAGCTGAGAATCATGTAAGAAGTTAGTAAAAGAGTGATTAACACTATATATTTGTTACAGCAAGATCTTAGACCTATTGAAGTGGGACAGGTGAGAGACAATCGAGCAAGACAAACAAAGAGCCTGTAGATTTGCACTTCCCCCTTACCTCAGACACAGCTTTCCTTGTTGTGTTCATGTACTCGTTCATACTTCTTAAATATTTGAGCAAAGAAAAGCTAGTTTGAGCACTCTGCAACCTTGAAATATTGCTGGGCCACTTGGGGTACCAGGTGGTAGCAGTGCAGAGGTGGCACATCTTCCTCTGGAAAAGGCGCTTGGCAAAATGGGGCCAAAATTACGCTCTGCTCCCCCAAAGCCGAGCACGGCTTCACCAGCCTTCACAGCCAGCAGCAATGCGAGGTGATCTGGTTACGTTGATTCTAACCTGCTTTCATAGCCCTAGTAACCAACCCGAAATTGCTACTTTTGCGAGCTCCAGCTAGGTAATCAAATTACAGCTGCCAGTCTTGCTTCTAAATGGTGATTATGCCACCTAAGAGGGGGAAGGAGTACACGGGCTTGCTGACATCACTGCCCACAAAAAAAAAAAAAAAAAATATATGGAAACTGTGCGAAAAGAACACCGACCAACTCTGAGGTGTTTCCAAACACCAAGACATTTATTATGAGCTTCAGCGTGAAACTATAACCATTACATAAACAAGATCTGTACAAACATTTTTTAAAAAACTACAAAAATGTAGAAAAAAAATATCTGACGTGCCTAAAGTTCACCTTTGTCAGGCACTGTAAGATGAAGCAGGGTAAGTCATAACATTACATCCCCCATCTTCTCCACCAGACGTTTCTGACTGATACACTCACAGACCCACGATGTAGGGATGCTCCCTCTCAAGAGTGTGATTGGAATCACCTTAAGTTATAAAAAGTAGTTTTCTCTCCTCCATATCATTAAAAACAAGTCACTGGAGTTAAAAACAAGGCCCCTTAATTTTATATCCTTAATATTAGACTAATAAAAATAATTGCGTGTTTGTATAGGATACTGTGCAACCGAGATTTCCTGGATGAAAGAGTTCCTTTCTTCACGGAGCAAGCAGTTTTGCTATTGTGACTGGAAATCTCAACGACAGCCAACAAATTTCTCGTTGTATTTCAATAAGGATTTTTTCCTAATAGAACGGCATTTAGGATTTTTTCTATGCTTGAAAATTGGAGAATTCAGAAAATGTGTATCTGTAAATGGATCTCCTCTCCTGAGTTTCCTGTTCAGAAAAAAAAAAAAGGCAACAGGATAAAATTGAATTTTGTTCCCCAATTCACTTACTAACTTCCAGCTACTAAGTTCAATTTCTCATGAACTAATAACACCTCTCCTTGGATGTTTTAAGAATTTATTTCCACTATGTCAATAATCCCACTCAAATCTTCCATTTGATGGAATATCATAAACTTGATATCAAACTGGAAAGTAAGACACCTACCCTGCAATACTTGGTTCTTTGTAGCTCACAGTAAGAGTACAGCTTCGCTTGCGTTTTGGAGATCCTGGTCCTTCACCTTGTGGGACAATAGCTGCATTCCCAGGGCTGGGGAGCAATGGCGTGGTATTGGTAACATCACAAAGCTGACGAGATGGCTCCAAAGGCTGCCCTGGGAAGAAATTTGGCATATTTCAGGCAATGCATGCAAGGTCGCTTAAAAGAAATGTCAAGGAACATACTAGATTGGAAGTAACTCTCAGCTATCATTATCTTCATCTTTCCACTTAAGACAAAATAAGAGAATAAGAAAATAATCAGAATTTTAATATGGCAAAACATATTAACACTAAGAAGTGCTAAGCACAGTCTGACTTATTCCACTTTTCTCTTAATTTATACTCATTCTCTTTCTCCTCATATGTCATTAAACACATCTGAAAAACAGTATGAATTAATTGCTGACCAATTCCTTAAAACATACCTTTAATTCCAGTATCTGCTGAGGAAAGAAAAAAGCAGATAGAAGAAAGATTCTAACAATTTTTAGAACATTATTCTGGTTTTATTTATTAAAAAGCATAAAATAAAGCCTAAGTCCCTTAGTGTTACCTCTCAATGAAACAAAACAAATTACAGAACACTTTCTGCACTTACTAATAGACTTGTCACTTGATTTATTGCTTTCAGGCTCTTTTTCATTGTGGAGTTTCTGCTCACGCTGTGCCAAACATCTTTTAGACCTTGGCCTTGCATGGACTGGTGATGTCTCTTTCTTGTCCGCTGAACTTTTCCTTTTTTTCGATTTACTCTTGTAAGGCTCATAGAGGCTATCATCTGAATCATCTTCAGTATCACTCGACTCAACAGTATTCGTTTTGGATAAGCTGTCTCTGTCATCCACACAAGTATCTGTGTCATTCACCTTATTTTGTCGAAAAGGTGTAACATGGACACTCTCTTCAAAATGAAAGTCATAAGCATCACTGAAGCCACCCAAGAAATCCAACTTTTCTTTAGAAGCCTCTTTGTCCTGTTTCTTTTTTGGTCTTTGTCTGGAATTATTTTTAGGCCATTTCAGTTTTCCCTTCTGGTGCTTTTCTTTCCTTACTTGCGAGTCTTCTCTGCTTTTACACTCATGTTGCTTAAGATGGGAGTTATTGCTTGCATTGAACTGTGCGGTGTCAGAATCTATCTGTCTCAACACCAGCTGTAAGCCCACCTTGTTCAACTGAGAAGTACCTGAATCGATATTTTCTACAGTACGCTTCTCTAGACCTCCCTCAAGTCTAATTTCATGCTGTTTAGAAAGCTTTTTTGTTGAATCAGGTGCTTCTGAACTGTCCGAGACACCAGTGCAAAGTTCACTGCGATTTCTTATCTCTGAATACCGACGCCTGGTGGACACATTTTTTGGTAACACATTACCAAATCCATCCTCTCCCCTTGAAGAAACATTTTTCAGCTCTGACCCTATGTCATCCAGATGAAAGTCAGGTGTTTGTCCTTCTAAGAGAAGAGAAAAAGTCATATTAAAGCTAAATAGTAACAACCTGTTAAGGTTTTGTGCAAAATCTGAACTTGTACAAAATTAAGACTACTCTTAGAATTTTCTCTGCAGATTTGCATCCATCAGTATTTTGCAATCAAGAGAAGGCCTGTTTAATACAGCTTCCAGACAGAAAACAGTCAAGTATACAGTAGTATTTTCCTCTAAACTGTTCTATTTGGAAAGGTTACCTATAAGTAATTATTTTTTCCAAGTATTTTGCTTTGTTAATAATTGTTAATTTCATAAGTGATAACACCTGACTAAAGACTTGACTCCATTGAGCTGTTTGGTAGAGAATTAAACTAGATTGCAGGTATATAGAAGATAACACATTTTCAAATCCTTCCCCAATTTTGCTAGACATCTTCATTCAAAAAAGTTTACTAGTTACCAACATGACTATCTAACCTTTACGATATGTGGAAAATTACTTGACAGTTACTTCAAAAGCAGTAATTATGTTTTTAATTTATACTCAATTTTTCCCCCTTCTATTTGATTTAGTTACCTTTGTCTGGAGCTATTTTGGTTACCGAAATGGCATTGTCAGATTCCTCACAGACGTCAGCCACAGAGTGAGCCAGCTCGCTTCTCTCCCCGTCAGCCTCTATCTCGCTTGGAAGCGCTTGATCAGCACACTGTAGAGATCCTCTAGAGAAAATAACAAAGGTAGTATTTACTGAATAGCAATATATTTAATAACAGTGAACTACTTCATTACATGCCTGACCTAGGCAGACATGTCCCTACTCAAGTAGGGAGGTTGGGCCAGATGACCTCTAGAGGTCCCTTCCAGCCTAGAACATCCTATGATTAGATTTCTTCCCTTTCTCCAGTCAGAAAATTAAGCTTACTGTAACAATTTTCAAATATAAATGGGTATTAACAAAAGATACTTACACGGAACATCTCTCTCCTACGACACTGGAGCTGTTTTCAAGAACTGCAGAAACCACTCTCTGATTCTGTCAACAAAATAAAGCCTACTGTGACTAAACAGCTGAAACAAGCTTCCATCACACACAACAGCCACAGAAGGGCCAAAGAGGCCCTTGACTCTTTCTGGTTAGCTAAGACAAAGCACTGCGAGACCTCACATACTCAGCTCCTGCACATCAGCACATTCATACTGAGCCCAAACACACAGGTAGTGGACAGGGGAAGGAATTGTGAGGATGGTAGAGAAAACAAGACAAAAGACCATAGAAAATCAGGGTGCCCCAACCACCTCGTAACAGTGCTTCAGTTCCACTAACAATCTACTGCCCCCAGTGTGGGCCCCGTATTGTACTGGGAACTTTGTGACTATGTGTATCTCCAAACTAAGGCTCAAATCTCAGAAACAATGTGTATCTGTGGTGGAAGGAGTAAGGGGAAGAACTGACAGAAATCCTCCCCTTCAAGAAGAAAAGGTACTTACTACATGGATGGAACACAAATCCTTTACTGGGCCAAGGAGATTAATTGAGTCCAGTAAATTCTGAGAAACTTTTGAAATTATCTCATTCAAGGCTGACAGTCGATTCTAAGGGACAAAAGAAGGAAGATAACACTGTTACTGTCGTTCTTGAGTATCAACTACCAATATAACAACCTATTGGTATTAGGAGATGACTAAATCCCGAAGATACCTGCATCAGGTACCTTCAACCATGATTAAAAAAATAAAATTCAAAGAGGATAGATTTTAACTAAAGAAGAAAGAGTTGTCAGGAAAAAAAAAATCAGTTAATGACCAATGAGGTGAAAAAATAAAAAATAAAATCCCTGTCCTATATATTAATATTTTACAAAGCATTTAAGATTGTAAAGCTTTAGTGGATTGGTGAAGATTCTGATGGCCAGCTTCAGTAAATCATAGGCTTATTATTAAAAATACCTCAACAAGTCCTTGTTCTTGCTCGAACCTAAGATTTCTTTGTAAGACAAACATCTGAACCTTCAGATCTTGATATTCTTTCCTTAAATGAAGAATGGTAGCCTCTGCATCCTTCAGTTTGAGCTTTTCTTCTTGCAAAGCCGAAGCCAGAGCTCTGTTGTTAGCTTGGATACTCTTCATTTGCTTGGAGCTGTTGGCTGCAACAGACCAGTGAATGGTTTACTAAGCTAACCAGGGAGTTAGCTTAGTAAAACAAACAAACAAAACAGAAAACAAACTCGTAAGCTATTTAAGCATCTTACTTGTTATTTTGCGCTTTACAGTGGATTTCTGGCTATCTCTACCCAACTGTATCAATTTCTGATTTCGTTTCTCTTTCATTCGCTCTTTTATGTCACTCAGGCTATCTTTGAAGGGTTTTTTCAAGTGTACAGCCATCTTCTACCTTTAGAAATACAAAGGATGGAGAACTCATTAAGCTGGTGTTGCACAACGCTTCCCAAGGCCGAAAGAAAAGGAACAGAGGACAAGATTAAAGCTTATGGTATTTTTCAGTTGCATAGCCACACATATAGAGATCCTCGAAAAGACGCACAGCTATGACCATTTCCAAAACAAGCCCTGCAGCACGGCTACTGTCAACAAACTGAACGGTGTGCGCGGCGAGGACCAGGCCGAGGCCTCTACAGGACTGCGCCAGGGCGGTACGACCCGGGGGGAGAAGCGGGGCGGAGGGGAGAAGGTGGGCCCTGTGCCCTGAAACTCCAGAAACAGGCCCCGGCTCCTCTAACACTGAAGGAAGACCCGCCCGCCCCGACGCACACCGCGTAGCCGTACCTCCTCAGAAAGCCGTACGCAGCTGGCAGAGGCGAGACCGCCCCGCAGCCGCCGCTCGCCCCACACCGACACCGGCCGCGGCCGCCGCCCGCGCGAACAGGGCTGGGGGCGGCAGGGCCTCCGCCGCGCGCGCGGCCGGCAGGACGGTTGGCGACGCTTCCCCAACGTTCAAAAACCGCCGCCGCCCCCTCGCATTGGTGGGGCTGCCGCGTGACGTCAGCGCGCGTCCGGGCCTCGCGCCTGGGCCCGCCCCTCAGAGCGGCAAGCTGAGGCGCAGGCCCCGCCCCGGCCCCGCAGGTTCACGGCGGGCTCACGGCGGCCCCACAGCCCGCCCCGGGGCCGCCATCCCCCGCCCCAGGACCCTGTCTGAAGTCGGGCTCAGGGCCCCGCCCGGCCTCTTCCCCCTCGCCCCGGGTCCTGTGTTCACCTGCGCCACCTCAGCAGCTGTCGTGGAGAGACGCAGAGGCAGAGCACCAGCTGTGTGTTAAACAGCGAAACTAGGAAATAAAAATAAGTCTTAGATACTTGGAGCAACTGCTTGTTGCAGGGGGCGGCAGATGAACTGTTCCCACTCCTCCTGGACCACGCTTTGGTGGAGTGCTGCTCCTCCTGTTGCAGCTTGACATGAAAATCCTATAAAAGCTGTGGAGTTAAACCTATTTTCAGAGAGTTATTTGGTGAAAGAAACTGTTCCAAAATCCCACGGATAAGATGATGGCAACTGCTGCTCCTGGAGGATTATGCATGGTAAGTGTAGGACAAGCACAGCGGACCACAGGCTCCCTGTGGAGGCAGGGGGACCAGGCTTGAGGCCGCTGCTCACCTCCCAACCACCCCACAAGTGTTTTCTGCAATGATGTCATTTTTATAACAACTGTAGCTGATTAGCATGTGCTAATATCGATACATATTGAATGTGGACTGCTGAACTCTGATTAAGCATTGCTTTATGTTGGGAGAAAAAAATCAGCTAACAGTAGGATAAGTGGTATTCTTCTATTTGGGAAATTAGCATTTTGTAGCTATTACATTTTTTCTTTTCTAAGAGCTACTCCTGCCTACTTGATTTCATTCATTACAGCTTGGATGTGATGCAAGCTGATCCCAATCTTGAAAAGTTCTCATAGATCATGGCAGAAACTGTAGCCCATGATACGTATGTATTTATCCTTTCCCACTCCTTGGAAGGTTATATATTTTTTGTTTCTCCTGATAGCATAAAATCTGGTTGAAAAGGAAACCCTCTAAGACCTGGTTTGAAGTTTTGGAAGGCAGGCATTCTTTTTATTGCAGCACTGGGTGCATAGGGGATCTTTCCTCCTAAGGTGCACGCCCACATTCTGTATCACCAGTTATTTACACACACAGCTGCAAATCAAACATGTTAGGCCCTCTTACTCAGTAGCATCACACAGAACCAGAGCAACACCGTTTTAGTTTCTCTTCACAACTTTTTACTTCTTTCTGAGTCTACTGAACACGTAGCAACCCATCCTTTCAGCCTCCAAAAGAGAACAAAAAAATCCCACAGGCCTGGAGAAAAAAAAAAGAAAAAGAAGTTCTGGATATTAAAAATCATGTACCCAGTAGAAATACTGGTTTTCTGATACTGTACAATTAACCTCACATCCACTTCCAGGCCTCTCACTGTTTTACAGGCAATAACAGGGCACACTCCAGCAGCTAACAGCCTCATCTGGACCTTTGTAACCAGCTCTCTCTGAACATTAGATTAAATTCTCTCATTGAGCTCAACTTCTAGGGGCTTAGGGGGCTGCTGGTTTGGGGTTTGTTTTGTTTTGTTTTCAGCTAAGTACCAGCTATTCTAACCAAAAGTAACAGCTTTCTTTACAAACTTGGTCTCACTTGAAGCTAGCAGGTGTTTTGCATTTGGCCAGGTAGCAGCTGGTAGTTTCCAGCAGTGCTGGTAAGGTGTTTTAGCCATTAGTCATTCATTTGCTTGACACGAATACACTGATTGTGATTAAATGAACCGTGCTTTGATTGAAAAAGAATGCTTTCCTCATTGCTGTTTAAGTGCTACTCTTAATTACTTTTATTTTCCCTGAGTATGCCTGTATCAAGACTAAAAAAGCCTTTCTTCACCTTTTTTCTGTCTATTGTATTTAATGTTATCCATCAATTTTGTTACACCTCTTTCAGAAGTACTTTGGGATCTTTCTGCTGGTTATCTTTTGTTTTTTTAATGTTGAATTTCTATATCTCGGTAATTGCATTTTCACTGTTACCAAGGTGTGCTCATTTCTGCCTTATTCTCTAGCTGTATTTCTGTTAAGCTATTTTCAGGGTACATGCTCTGTATTATTTTATTTATTTATAGCTTGGGATTCTTAGTAGTGGATTTTGTAGCTCGACTGACGCTTTGCTGTAAGCAATTTCACATTTTCCTCTATGAAGATTGATGCCAGAAGTGCTCTAGATTATTAGTTTATTTCTAGCGGGTGTACTCATGTGTCAAAACAGCTGCTACTGTGACTGGAGTTGGAGTATTAAAATTATAATTACTGCAAATTACAGGAAATGGAGCTGTGGTTCTGGGACCATTCCAGATACTTCTTGTCAGAGTTCAAGTCTGAGTGTTGTGTTACATGCTGATGACCAGTGCATTCTGTTAGTGTTCTGTGTAAAGGGCTCAAAGGTAGAAAGTTGTTTTTCCCAAAAAGCAAGCAATCACATAGGAAACATCCTATGGAATGTTAATTAGTTACTTTTATTGCTACTAATATAGAAGTCTTCAAACAGAATTTTAACTTTCATAGTGGATGCTTCTGAGAGGTCTTGATAATCCAATCTTCACTGGAAAATATTTTTAAAACTCCTGTTGGTTTCAGTAACAGGATAAATGTGTATGGCTCCATAAGAACAGATGATTAAACTCAGTGTATCTACTTTTTCACTCATTTTTGGAGATCACCAGTGGGGGACAGAAGAGCAGCCACAATACGGTGACAGATGACAAGCTTTTGTTGATGCAGGCAGCAGGATAACCTCCAGATACTCAACTTACATACCCCACCCATCTTTTGAGCTGCCCCGTGTCCAGCCCTGCGTCTGACAACTGCAGGGATGATGTTTATACCATCAGGGTTTAACCAACAGAGTAGCTCGATGAGGTTGGGGTGGTAGGTATGACTTATACTTCACTGCCTCTATCAAAACAAGAATCAGAAGTGGAAACCGCAATGTATGCAATGCAGCGCACACTGCGAGGACAAAAGAAAAAGCATATACAATGTATTATTATTTGTAATGCCACATGAATTAATACTGCAAAGTGTTCTCTGTTAGAGAATATCCTTAAAGTGGCTCTTGCACGCTACCAGCGTTTCCTACCTTTAGCTGCAGAGTGAGACTGGTTAACAGGACACGGGCCTGTCATGTTTTCTGTTGCCTTTGGAGTTGGGGGAGATAAGTTACTGCTCCTATGACTTGCTAAGTCAGTCTTGTTTTCGTTTCTTGTGACTTGCATGCTTATGCTGCCTTGCAGTGCTTTTGTTGTTGACCATCAGATGGCTCATTTGTGAACTGCTTTCAGACTGGTGCGTTCTAATCAGTTTTGAATAGGATGTGTGTAGCTGTCACCAGCTTGGAAGTATCATATCAGGAGTCTAAGAATATTTGGTATGTGGGAGCTGTGGGGACTGTAAGATGCTGATGCACCCACTACTTCCCTGAAAACAGAAAAGCAGCAAACAGTTTAAGAACCTGGCACAGACTTAGCTGAGCAAAACCGTCTTGTACTAACTTGACCAAGTTTGGCTGAAAATCCTGTAGAAATAATGAGACGAAAAGATTGTGACAACCAGACAATTGATATTTGTCCTTCAGCAAGGTTAAAAAGAATTGTGAGCATCATCTAGGTGTCGTTATTTTTCATACGTATCCATATGTGCTATTTCTTTCACATTTCAGAAAGAATCAAATTAGACCCATATGCTGCTAAAGTTCTATTTTGGAATATCTTAGTACTGTATTCTCTATTCTAACTTATCCATAACCACTTTATAATTACAATTTTTTTTCTTTCTCAAAAATATATAGCGCTACTTATAGCTAAAACCACGTATGTAAGAGGAAAACAAGCATGAGTTAATTGAAGCATGAGACAACATTAAGCTAAAATTAATAAGCTTAATCAGCACACCTACATTAATTTTATCAGTGTCTTTTTCATGTACATATATATTCTAAAATTTTTTCAATTATTAAGCAGTTTAATATAAGGAGGTAAAAGATTAATAAATATCTTGATCCAGTCAGGAGAGAGATTCCAGAGAGGAAAATACATGCAATTATTATTATATGGGTCAGACACAGCTGTCCCTTGCACAGCAGACATAATTTATTATAAGTACTGTGACATATTCTCATCTGAGTTGCCATAAAATGTTTCCTTGCAGTGCCAGGGAAAACCCCAAATTTCAGAAGGGTTTCTTAACCCCATGGCACTATTACAACAATGTAAGAAATCTTGAAATGACACTGATACAATGAGCAAAGGAGGAATCATGAGTCAATAAAGTGTATATCAATGTTTAACATTTTCTCAATGTTTCCATTGAGTATATATCTTAATTATACCATCTGCTAGTTGACTAGAATCCTGGCTTTCTCCAACATGCAGCAGTTACAGAGTATGCAGTCAGATCCACCCTCCCACTTCAAATTTTCTAACCCTAATTCTCTGTCTTACATTACTTAAGTTATCTTACCACTGGTTATGGGCTTCCGGGTAGTTTTAAGTAAGTAAACTTTTAAATTTTTTTTAAATTAAGAAAGCTTTAAAATATGTTTAAATGTTGAATGGAATATTTACTGAAAAAAAAACCTGTTGTTTTCCTTAAAGTGTTTGCATAAATGTGGCTTTCTACTAGTTATTACCCATTTTTTCCCTGATGAATAAATAGCTTAGAGACACACTAGTAGAACAGCAGCATAAAGAGACAGAGCAAAAATGTGCTCTTTTGTCTGCAGAATGGATCTTGCTGATGGTGATGATACTATCTGACATAATGGAAAGTAACTCATTCATGGCTACAAGAGCATATTTTAGTGTAGCTTTTTAAAATGCTAATACACCTGTCAGAATCTGAGAGGTGAATATTAACCATAGAATGATACATGCAGAAACCCTGGATGATGATGGAGCAGAGTGCCACCAGCTTCCTGTTCTTAACGTATTTTCTCCCTATAGGTGATGTCAGTGAAGAGGGTCTTGGTTTATCTGGGCAAATCTGGGATTAGAACCGATCTCTTTTCTTTCGCCTGTCTCTTTAAACACAACTTCTATATACGTGCACATTAAATAGAAGTATTTATTTGAGGCCCTATAGCAGTAGGTACTGTACAGTCCTTACTGGAACCTAAAGCCAGGGGTAAAACATGATCATAGAATCATAGGATGTTAGGGGTTGGAAGGGACCTCTGCAGATCGAGTCCAACCCCCTGCCAAGCAGGACCATAGAATCTAGGGCAGGTCACACAGGAACACATCCAG
>JAVSBS010013998.1:7308-18616 GCA_033124195.1 Coracias cyanogaster
CCCATCCCTGGCACCATTGCAGGTGAGGTTGGCCGGGGCTCTGAGCAACCTGCTCGAGTTGCAGATGTCCCTGCTCATTGCTGGGGGATCAGACTAGATGAGCTTGAAAGGTCCCTTCCCACCCAAACCACTCTATGATTCTAGGATTCCAGCTTGGGCAAGAGAACGTCACCTGCCAGCCCCACACTTCCAACGCTTCTGTGCAACCTCCCACCGTTTTCACGTTGCGATGTCCACTGGAATTGCGCACTGAGTATGATTTCCTGAAGAAACCCACAAATAACTTCTGAATGACAAGCAAAATGAGAAAATTGGGATTGGTTCATGGGCAATTCATGAATAGCAAAAGAGATGAAATTAGCTGAATGAACTGTTCATTATGCATTATTCAGCCAGCTGTACTAATTAATGCCTTAAGGACTGTTCCTTGTTCCCACTGCAGCCGACTCCAAAACCCCTTTCGATTTCAGTGGGAGCAGGACGGAGCCCTCAGAGAATGGGCCTGGCGCCTGCTTCCTCTGCAATGCCTTTTTCTTCTTCTTCTTTTACTATTGCTTATTGATTCCAACTTTTTGTGCCTTCTTTTAAAAGGGCTACTTCTAAAATGTCCAGCGTGGTGATCAGTTAATCGCAAGAAAAGAAACGTACTTTCAGTGCCAGAGCGTGTGTCTTACACCTTATATGTTCTCTGAAGGGAAAGGTCTGTCATACGTCTTCTTTTCCTTTGTTTTTGCCCAGACCAAGTGGTACCAAGGGGCACAGAAGCATGAAAGCCCTTTGGAAAACATGAATCGATCCAGCAATGTCACTAGGGCAGAAGGTGCAGGGATTAAATATTTGCGCTCTGAGCCCAGAACTTGCCACTGGGCATTTCAATGTTTTTTTCTTTAGAAGGATAATGTTTGTGATGTTTCTTTCTCAGCCAAAAGTTCCTACAGCCCGGTTTTGCTCTGAATGTGGCAATGTTAGAAGAAGACATCAAGCTGGTGCACATGCCTCTGTCAAAGCCGCCTCGTAACAAACTCCCCTCAGTAGCAGACTGCTTTGTCCTGCTTCCTGATTTATAGCATGCGATGCTGCCTGCATCGATTTCTCCATCAGAGCACTTGTGTTAGTGACTGGAATAACGTGCTCCATGTCTTGCTTTCCTTACCCTGGGCCAGCCAACACCGTCAGGAGAAATAAAACCTGATTCTGGTGTTGCTCTTGGGGTGATGGTTTTAAACTAAAAGAGGGAGATTTAGACCAGAGAGAAGGGAGAAATTTTTGATACTGAGGGTGGTGAGAGCCTGGCGCAGGTTGCCCAGAGAGGTGGTGGCTGCCCCATCCCTGGCACCATTGCAGCTGAGGTTGGCCGGGGCTCTGAGCAACCTGCTCGAGTTGCAGATGTCCCTGCTCCCTGCAAGGAGGTTGCATTAGATGACCTTGGAAAGTCCCTTCCAACCCAAACCATTCGAGGATTCTAGGATTCTATGGTTTACTCCAAGGGATGCTGCATTCCTAACATCTGGATGGCCTTGAAAGGTCCCTTTCCACCCAAACCATTCTATGATTCTATGGTTTACTGCAATGTCATTTTACTTTTTTACTTTCTATTGTATTCTGGGCTGCAAAGCCAATTAATTTCAAGAGGCACAGCCACAGACCATCATCCACATAATCTCTCCTGCTGGTGGTGAGGCCAGGGAGAACCCAGACTGACGTTCAGATCCCATATGAAGAGATCATATTCATTCAAATTACCCCAGTCTCTCTGCAGAGCCCTTCTGTCCCCCCAGTCCGATGCAGAGAGGTCTTCACTGGGGACTGTGTAGAGAATTTCCAGCCAGATGGCAGCTTCCCATTTACACGTAGACACTTGGATTTTGCCCAAGTCTATCCATGCCATGACGGACGTCTTTATTCTCCTTTTTTGATCCTTCGGTGAGCATCAGCAATGCAGCTCCATGGGGCTGAAGGTGGGTTTCTGACCCTACCGAGATGGGTCTGCTGGTGGGCTTCCTTCCCAGCAACTCAGTACGCTTGCCTGCTGGGATGAGAGCAAAGGATGTCCCATCAGCTCAGCCTGGAGGAATCTCCACAGCCCCACTCTTTGGGCTTCTCTCCACAGACTGCCTAAAATGGATATAAAGGAGACTCAGAGTGGAATTTATTTTCTTCCTAAGATCATCCTTAAAATAACAAACACCAGAAAACTGGTGACATGCGGTACATCTGTTTGAATAACGCGGACCTTCTGTCTGTAACAGAGGAAACTCCAAATAACTCCTTGATTTGTGTTTCCTTTCTTCTCCTCCCTCATCTCCTCCTCCTCACTACTGTATACAAATCTGTTCAGCAAGCTCCAAACCACCAGCTCTCTCCCCCCCCCCCCGACAAGCTTGTTTTTGTGCCATGCGATAGTTATTTTATTTCCTCTTTGCTTCCAACACAGCTAATATTTATCTTCCCTTATGGGATTGCGTCTTTGTTTATACGCTGGTGTCAAGGGGTAAGGACAGCACTTCTTTAGATCCAGCAGACCAAATTCCTGCCCTCTGACTGCGCCTCACGGAATAGCATCTTCCGCTGCAAGCCGACGGTCCCACTTCGGAAGAGTAATTAGGATTAAAATATCTGTTTAAAGTTAGAACAGGGAGAAGTCCCACTCTAAATAGGGATGGTCTCCAAAGCAGAACCAGTGGAGTCACTGGCGTGGCAGGCGAGGCTCAATAGGCATAAAGCTGTTAGAATCCAGCCCAGTGTTAGCTTAATTGTTTCTGCAGAAGCAGCAAGGCTGTGAAAACAACAGCTCGTGGCCCCTTCGCCTTCTTTTTTAAGACGACCGCAGAGTTTAAGCGTATGTAAAGTGCAGATTGCAAGGCTCCGTTTTGCCCAGCTTGGCTGAAATCAATACGACCCTGAGAAAAGGCAGAATCTCACCAGGCAGTGTCTTGGCGGCTTCCCTTTGTTCAGAGCTACGCTCCAAACCGAGTCAGGAACCATCTTTTCCTCGTTAAATTTGTTTCCTTTCAGCGCTGATCCTTTCACTTCATTACCACATGCAATTTTTTAAAGGCCTCACAGCTAATATCACAACGATAGATCTCAGGTTTATTTATAGCCCTCAACTCCACAGAGGGCTCCGTGTGTGTGTCTTGTTGCTGTGGAAACTGGGATTCTAAAAGTAAAAGGATTTGAAGGGGATTTTGGAAGAGACCTGCTGAATTTGAGCACTACCTTTCACTTCCACAGGTCTGCGTTCAACCGTGCCTTAGACTTACCAGTAAAATACGTCCGACGGTCTCAGCCAGTCCTCAGGGGATACTGGTCTTCTGTGCTTTTTTATGATCTGGCGCTTTGCAGCCGTGGATTTTGCCCTCTGCGGTGAGACAGAAGATGCGCAGGTAGCTATGGGGGTGGTGTTGAACTCTTGGTGTCAGCAATGGCACATTTACCAGGTTTGGGGCAATTTGCTTTTTTCCTTTCGCTTTCATTAGGTTTTGGGAGCCTTTTGCCAAGGGAGATACCACCTGACGCACTGCTAAGCTTGCAAACCTCCCGCACACTGCAGGAAACTCAGAGCATTGAGACTGGTGTGGGTCAATGTTTCCTGGAAATTAGATTTTACTCCAGTTATTGAAATGATTTTATTTATCTCTGGGTATAGTGCGTAAAGGACGAGAGTGTGGCTGATGGGCTGGGTCCTCCTTAGACTCCCTGTCCTCTATTGGCAGCTCAGCAATGGGCAGACTTGCCCTTGGTAGAAATGCCTGGTTTTACCTGCGGCAGGGATCTCGCTGAGCCTCCCCAGGAAAAGCCAGTCCATCCCCAAGGTCCATCTAGGGATCTTCAGACCAAAGCCAAGCTCCTGCATGAGATGCCAAAAGCCAGCAACGTGATGTCCCCTGTGCCTGACTGTGGGCCGCAGGAGGCTGCCGGATCGTGGCAGCAACGCTGTGCTTGCCACCACCCGGGCTTTTTCCATGCCTCTAAATGTCAGGTGTCCCCCACCACCCCGGGGACAAATCTTGCAAGAGCTCTGCCAAAGGGCTGCGTGCAGAACTTCTCTGGTTATAGGTGTCACTTTCTAGCAAGAGCTGAGCTTTAAAAATAAAACAAACCTTACGTTCAAGCAGTAATTCTGTTTACGAACCAGCTCCAGAGCCAAGTCTAACCTGGGCAGAGATTTGAGATGCTTCCAGGCTGCTGGGCTTGGAAAAATATCCTGGAGAATGCCACCCTACCCATGTCACCGAGGGAGAGGAGGGGGAAAGGGAAGGCCAGGCAATGTAACATGACAAGCCCACTAGCACGTGTCTTAAATTCACGAACAAGGCACAAATGTCAGAGCTGATGAGCTATTGCCTTGCATTTCCATAAGTAAAGCAGGAATCCCTGGGCGCGGTGGCTTCCAGGGCTTGGGGGACCATCACCAGGCAGCCTTGACATTTGTTCAGCACATTCTCCAGGTCCGTGCTGGCGCGGGGTGTATCGTGCCTGGCTTGAAGTTATTGCTGTGATATTAGATTAAAAATAGCAATGCAGGAGCCAAGACTCGCAGGCCCAGGGATTCAGTGACTTAGCTTTTCCATTAGAGGGTGCCAGGAACCTACTGTTGCTGCAGACCCCAGAAATCATGGAAAACGTGACTTTGTCCGGTACATTTTGGGACCAGCCAAATCCCTGCCCATTTTGGGCACCCAGTCCCAAATCGGGCCAATTAAAACAGTTTGACGGCCAAGCTGAAATGTGGACGGGGAAGAGTTGATGTGGCAGTTCTAAACCAAAAGCATATCAGCAGGTGAGAGCCCACAGCAAACTCGCTGAGAGGAAGCCCTCCTCACACTGCTGAGTGTGAACAGGAGCATCAGCTGGGGATGGGATGGGAGAGGTCTTCACTGGGCTTCATGGGATGCTGATGAGACTTGGGTGAAGTTCAGTGTTCCCCACTTTAGATTACTCCTATACAGGATGGACTTCCAGGCTTTGCTCAGCCTGGAAACAAGGGTTGTTAGGCTCCAACCACAGATCTACAGGGTTGTGGCATCTTTCTGGATGCTTGTAAGAAAAAGGGGTGACTGACCCTTGTCAAGGGTGTTCCCTGCTCCTCAGAAAAGGGAAACCTTCCTGCAGCACTTCCCAGCCTTTCAAGGGTGAAATGTCAGGGGCCTCTCCTGGACCTCAGCTGCACTGTGGGTGTTGTACGGGGCAGAGATGTGTTTTGAAGAAGAGAATGGGGAGAGCATGGGATCCCCACACTGCTGACAGACTCTGGGCACTGTTTGAACATGAATAGGAAATGCTCATTAAAAAAAACTCAAGTATTGACCACAAGAAGTGCAAGAACAGGGGGTAGCTCTGGTGGGAAAAATCGTTTGTGTGGCTATCATTTGTCATGCTCTAGGTCTACGTGGTGAGGATAAAGAGGAAAGAATAGGGCCCCATCTTCTAGCCTGAGTCTGCCCAACCTCAGGTATGACATGAGTGGCTTGGTTATCAAACGGATCCACTTCTCCATTCCAGAGATGCCACTTTGGAGGGGCAGAACAGCCTCAGGTCTGTGCTGTATACAGCAGACACCCAGCAGTATTTTAACCTTTCCTTGGTTGGAAGGGTGTGCGCAGCTCTGCAGCTCTCAAAACGCAGGATCTTTGACCACCAAGACAACCAATGGGGCTTGGTCTCCACTTCTCAACACAGGTGTTGCTAAATTGTTAGCAACAACCATCTACAGGGCTAAAAAAAATGACAGTCCAAATTAGGGGATCAGTCGTAACAGCTTGACATTAAAAAAATGAAAGGAATTATTAAAAAGAGAAAGCAACTCGGTCCTCCCAATTTAGGCTTTTGAAAAGCAACGCAGACTTTGAGACAGAACATGGTAGAGCGGGATGAAAGTCCCCTCTTTGGTTTTGAACCTTGGGAAAAACAATTCCAAGACGTACAGGTTTGTGGAAGAAGCATTAGTGGAACTATTCAGATCAAATAGTCATTTCCAGCAGTATGGAGACCCTGGCTCTTCTCCCTGCCCCAAAGGCTACCGACAGAAGGAGCTGAGACGGCCACATGTGGGACACCGGTTCCTTTTTAGGGTGCAGCTCCAGTGGGGCACAGTGCTGCTAACACATGGAAAAACCAAGATGAAGCCTTGGATTAGGAGGTGTCTTTGTCCTTGACCTGCCTCTGCAGTGATTCACGGTGCAATTCTGGGGAGATCCATCCCCCTGCATCGCTTTCCCCATCTGCCTGTCCTCGCAGTGCTCTTCTGGAGCGTGTGGCTTCCTGGTGGACAAGTTAACTGGGCGGGGATGAAGCTTTTGGGGTTGGTGGCTGGAAAGTGATAGGTCATAGCGGTGATGGGAAGGGAAAGGTAGTGTGTCTAGATCCCAAAGCCCAGCGCTGCTTGGCTCTGCGTCACTCACTGACAGCTTTTCCTGTGGACTTCAGCCAACATGGCTCAGGGTTGGGAGCCTTCTGCTCCTGTCCCAGCCACAGTGGGTGATTCAGAGCAGATGGGATGAAGGGACGACCCTGAGGCCCACCAGCAAGACTGAACTGTGCTTTCCTGACCTGGATTTCAGCTTAAAGCAGGAGGAGCCGTGTTTTGACCAGGTGGGTGAGGGCTATGTCAGCAGCCAGCACACTTTTTTTCACCGGCTCTAAGAGGAAGCTGGTCCTTCTGGACCTAAAAGTTAGCATCATGTGCTGGCGATTATTTCTAACAGACAGATGAAAAAACAGAGGTGGTAAAAGGGCAAGTGACTTGTCTGAGAGAGCAGTTTTGCAATAAAACCACGCTTTTTTTCCAATAAAACACCAAGTGCTGGTGTTTGCTGAGGCCCATCCTTTTGCTCATGGTGGTTTCCCTGGTGTTGCAAAGATGGTGGTTCAAATGTGGTCCATGTGGAGCTCAAACGGACCTCCACAGGCGGTCCCTCTGTGGCTGCTCCCTTGCTGCTATGGCCAAGGGGCAAGAAGAAACCCCACATCCAAGTCTCCAGTCCCGCTCACGCCTCTGAAGCACTCTGATTTCATGGGACGGGAATAGCAAATTGCCAGGCTGCAGTCACATCCTCATGGAAAGGGCCACCGAAGGATGGTGTCACCTTACATTGCTGGAGCGGCTCTCTTCCCAAAACGATCCGGAGGCATTTTGTGGAGTAAATATAAACCGGAGGCATTTGGGGAGGAACATAGGGTGGGACTCAACGGCTCAGAGTGGTGCCGCTCAGCACTTTAGGGTAGGAAGAGAAAATGCTCCTGACATCTGACTACATCGGAGGGAGCGCAGACCGGCGGAGCGTACAGCACAACAATTGGCAAATCTGGGGCTTGGCCAAGAAAATAAACATAGGAAATAGTTGAGACTGATGAAAACCATGGGCAGCCTGCTCTTGTTTAAAGAGGTCTTTTTGGGACAGCAGAACAGACGCCTGATGCAGACAGAGCGAAATCCCAGCCCCGTTCAAACTCATGGTGAAACCTTCATTGACTTCAGCTGGGCCAGGATTTCATTTCAGATGGTTCTGTTTTTTTCCTGGGATGTGGTTGCTCCTTTTTGGGGACATGTCCCTCTGCCACCCTCTGCCCAGCAGGCTGCTGCAATTTTGGAGGTTTGTACACAGCCTTAGGGACGGATCCTGTGCGGGGCTGAGTCCTGTGAGCATGTCGGTAGGAACAAAGGATGCTCGGCAGCCCTCCAGAGCTCTGTGCAGGCACACAGGATCAATTTATCCAGAGCTGACGACCAAAACTGAGTGCTCAGCAGCTCTGGTAATCAGCTGGGTGCCTGCATGTGGCTTGAAAGCCAGTTTCTTCCAAATTTTCACTTTCGACAAATAACTTGGAGATTTTGCACTCCACAGTTTGACTTGGGCCCCTTACTTTAAAAATTCAGACCCCTGTATGTTCTTTGGCTTCCTAATGAAGACGGCAGGCCCTGGGGATTTTGAAATAAGGGAGAAACTGAAGCAGGTATTCATTTGGCACTGACCTGCAGTCTGAGACCTTCTCCAGGATTAACCATCCCAAACTCACAGGCTCTTGAAAATCCTGGTGGCTTTAATAATGAAGGAAGTTTGGAAGGAAGGGTCAATATGGTAAATACAGGCAGAGGATGAAGGAGGAGCTTGGGGTGGTTGTGAGAAGAGCATTTCTAGGTGGTGGAAGCCCAAGGAAGATTTTATTCCTGCCTGAAAGTGAAGCTGGGTAAGAAGTGAATGAGACAGAGGACAAGGAAGGGAACCTCCAGCTCTGCTCCTTTCGGGGAGCTGCGTTCATCCCGTTGTGCCTGGGATGAGCGGTGGAGTTTCAGTCCAAATCCAAGTTTTCCCCAACTTCAGAAGAGTTCTGGGCTGGGGTTTACCAGCACCGTGCTCTCCTGGGATCTTCTGCTTCAGCAGGACCAAGGTGTGCATTTCATCACAGAGAAAATTCAAATACCCGTTTCTTCTTCATCCCTGCCGTCCTTTGTGCCTGGGGTGTCTCTTGACAGTGACAGCCGAGTTAATCTGGCGGTTTAGAATCCTCGTGGCTTGATTTCTAAACGTCTCGCTGTTCTAGGGTGATGTTCCTTTATCCCTCACCCTTTCTCTGCCTCCTGGATTATCCCATGTTAATAGGTACCATGTAATACAGCCTGTTGTTAACTGCTCCTGAATCCTGCTCGCTGATTCCTTAAGCAGATCTCAAAAGCCCGTGAATCTGGCTTTGAATTTTGTGAAGGTTTGTTTTGTGCTTTGCTTTTTTTTTTTTTTTTTTTAAAACACAACACATGAAATGTGTCGGATACCTTTCTACTCTGGCTTCTGGGAAGCAACAGAGTTCTGTGTGTTGACACAGTCTAGACACCCTATTCCAGGCTGCAGAGTGCATCTGCTTAAATCCCTTACAAAAAAGGCCATCGGAAAAAAACCTGGTTTGAAAAACTACATGAAATATGGAATTAATCCTCCCATAGCTGTTCACCTGCTCAGAATGAAAGATCCTTGAGCGCCCTTGCGTGACAGTATTTCACAGGAAAAGACTATGAGTAATGTCAACTTTTTTACATCGCTGTGTCCTCTTGCTTCAATGAAAGATGTTTCTTCTTTGTTATGAATTATGAATCTCTATTGCTACAGTCCAAACAATTCTGGGAACTGCTGCCACTGGCTTTCTGAACGCAGGAAAACACGCTGTCCTTCCCATTCGCAATGCTCAAAGCGTTTCCAAACATTCATTATTCACATAGAAATCCATGCATCAACATCTCCATTAAACGGAAAGCGTACTCCCTTCTTTCTAATCAGGTGCCAAACTACTTCATTACTCACTTGATTCCTGTGTGTCCGTGGTTTTAAACTTGATGTTTGGCTCTGCTGAGGCTGGCGAGCGGCAGGCGATGCTGTGCAAGGGACAACCCTGCCTAAAATTCCGACGGGCCGAGTTGGTAACAGGAGGGGCTGTGCCGATGCGCTGCAGAGCATCAATAACCTTCTGTCCTCTCAAAACCAGGGAAGGAGCCTTATTTCTTGCATCAAGAGCAAATCCTGATCCCGGCGTTCAGAAGCGGCACCTTTTCCAGCCGAGCAGACCAGAGAAGTGAGTGTTTCTCACTGACCGTGGCTGTGCAGTGGCAAAGGTGCTGCCTTTCTGTGTTGCCTTTGGCAAAACCCATCGCTCGTCCCTGCCTCAGTTTCCCCATTGGCGAAAGCAGATCTCGGTATTCAGTCCGTTGGGAGCTTGAGAACAAGAAAGTCAAGTCGTTTTGGCCATTACTTGCAACGTTCTGCTCCTGGAATTCTTACAAGAGCTTTCTGAAATTTTTAAAAAGTGAATTTCTGTAGCTGTTAAGCCAGAAAAAACAATCTCTTTCCGGAAAATACCCCAAATTGCCCCCAGACAAACAAACAATCTCTCTGAGTTGTCTATTTTGTTCAATTTCCTGCGGGTTGAAGCCTGTCTCAAGACCGAGGTGGGACAGAGGGAGCCAACGTGGCTTTTGCTGCTAGGTTTGGGAAGGCTTTGGGATGTAGCCCGTGCCGGGTGGGCAGGCTGAGGAGCCCCGCGTTAGCTCCTCTGGCCCTTTCCACCACCAGCAAGCTGGAGCAGCCTTTGTGCATGGTGGTGAGGAAGGTGGGAACCAGCATGCCAAGTCGTTTTCTGAAAGCAGGTTTCTTCTCCTCACATTATGTCAGCCGCATTTCCTGACAAAACCAGCAGGAACATGCGGGTGACAGATGTCCCTTAATTATCGGCAGCATTCCCGCTCCTTGGTCTCAGACATAAAATTCAGAGGCTCGAAATGAAGGCTGTGCTTCGTTTGGTTAAGTCTGGCTACCTCGGTTTTATTTACAAGCATCGTTCAGCTATGGAAAATTCGTCACTTTAGGTCTTTCTGCTGTGCCAAGGGGTTTGCCAGCCCTCTGGCAGGGTGGAAAATATGGGGAGATGTGGGTGGCTGGGGAAGCCAAGTCCCTTCAAGTAAATGATGTCGTGTTGCCGATTGCAGAGGTTTGCCACCTGGAATGAGAAGGACAAAGCAGGGCTGCTCTGCACGGCAGGCTGCGTCTTGCGGAGCGGTGACCATGAGAGGGTCTGGGTTTTATTATCAACAGACAGCTTGACACACATTCAGTGGCGGGTGATGCAGTAAAATAAAAGGGGAAATGAGGCATCATGGGGGGAAATCACATTGTTTGATCTTGGCTTTGTTTTTCAGCTTCCAAGATCACAGTGGGCAAAAGCTACTGTTTGTCCTTCAGCAAACATCACAGAGGGATAGAATCATAGAATCATAGAGTCATAGAGTCATAGAATGGTTTGGGTTGGAAGGGACCTCAAAGATCACCTCATTCCAAGCCCCCTGCCATGGCAGGGACACCTCCCACTAGACCAGGTTGCTCCAAGCCCATCCAAACTGGTCTTGAGCACATCCAGGTATGGGGCGTCTGCAACCTCCCTGGGCAACCTGTGCCAGTGTCTCTACTGAGTGAAAAACTTCCTCCTTACATCTGATCTAAATCTCTCCTTCTCCAGTTTGAACCTATCACACCTCATCCTATCACTGCAAGTCGTTGTAAAATGTCACTTCCCATCAATGGGATGGATGGAGGGAGAGGAGGAGGATGAGATGCCACCACCTGCGGAGTCACATACTGCTCCTTTTCTCCTCATATTATATTTGCTTCATGGGCCGTTACCCAGCATAGCAGATTGATTTTACCAAATATACTTGCTGGGTATGTTCCACCACGCATAGGAACTCAAATCTGGTTATCATCCATCTACCAATTCATCTAAACCTGCAGCATCATGGTTTTTCCCCCAGCCTGAATGCTGTAGG
>JAVSBS010014000.1:0-49780 GCA_033124195.1 Coracias cyanogaster
GAGTTTAAGATCTTTATATACAACTATGTCTTTATTGAGAAGAGAATTAGTACTGAACTACACAAAATGTCATCACTATACTGTATGCTTGCAAAACAAGGGTTCTCTTAAAGCAAATTAATAACAACAAAGAACATGCAAAATGTCTACATGGTGACTCTGCTAAATGCTAAATTAATGAGACAATTTTACCTAGCAAAACTTCATCACATCACCTAAAAGTAGCTGAATTTTACAGTGTACAAACCTGAGAGGGAACGTTTTTAGGTGGTTCTATTCGAATTGTCGGGTCCCACTCCCCAGGAGGGAGAACAGTAACCTGATCAAGGAACTCATCAATTCCAGACACCAAGTCATTGCGGTCTTTTGCTTTGTAAGCAACATCATGGAACACCTGTGAAAAACAGAGAAGCGTGTGGGGGAGGAAAAAGAGATGGGGAAAGGAATACTCTCATAACATTTTTCCCAATGATCCCTTTTCTCCGAAACAGAATGTGTTTCATGCAGTTCCCACCAAACAATCAGCTTCACCTCGCTCCGGTTCCTGGCACACAGCTTTCACAGAAGCTCCAGCTGCTACGGGTAAATATCCTTACGGGGACTAAATTGTTCTAGAGATTTTACAGTTTAGAATACAATTAATTCCACTGGAAATTAACTGTGTAAAATGGAATCTTCTCAGTGAAGATATCCTTGTGTGTGAATATTGTTTCTCTTGTTTTGTTGTCTCCTTATGGCAGCATAAGCCAGGCTGTTACAAGATCACAAAATGAACTAGAACGGTATTTGTGCATCATCAGAATGATTAAGCCCCATTTAATCTGGACAATTCCACTTTGGAGATTCCCCTTTACACCTCTTAATCAGTATAAAATGACAAAAACCAAACCCCAAATAAAAATACCTCATCTGTCATTAGTGTTGCAATTGATCTTCCAATCTCATGGTATTGTTGCCCTTTACCCAGTGGTCCAAGAAGAATAAACAAAAATCTGCAAATACATGATAAATAGAAGAATTGTAAAGGATGAAAGTTACTGTACATCCTACAGCAATACTTATTTAAAAATTGGACTATAAGAACCTCTAAGACAAATATATATAACCTCCTTAAAGATCCTGATAAACACTTTTAAACATGAAGCTCTGGTTAGAAAAAAATGTGACAATAACTTCCAAAAATATATCATAAGCTTCACTATTAGACTTGATTGAGATTGTCGAAGCCTCCTTAAGTAACAAACTTTATCTTACATAATAAATACATGCAATTATAATCTATGTACAGAACACATCAACATTCATTTAATCCTGTTAATTCAACAGAATTGACTATTTTATGGTAGCATTGCAATATTAGGGAAGTTAAATTACCCCAAATAAAAACAGCTTTTAAATCGTTCTTATTCCCATTAAGGCTTGAGACAGTCTCTGCTCTAGGCTTGAGGCTAGTAAGGTTCTATAAAACGCAGAGGCTGAGTTCAAATGAAATAACTGAAGTTCTCAATTTTGCTGAAATGCGAAAGAATTTTGTGACTAACATTATTCATTTTTTAAAAAAATAAACGTTTTTTTCAGAAATTCTTGATTCTCCTAATTTTTAATTATTTAATTTTCTTTTGGCGAAAACCCAAGAAATCTGTTGCTTTCCTTTTGGTGGAGTTTTTTTCAGGGAGGTTGATGGAGGTTACAAAGAAAGGCTTCCAAAGGTTTGTTTCAAAGCCAGCTCTATCCCTCAGTGTTCCTCATACACGTGTCCTGGTTTCAGCTGGGATAAAGTTAATTTACTTCTTGACAAAGCTGAATGTTACATCACCCTGTCTCTACAAGGTACTCAGAAAAACAGGAAGAGAAATAAATCCAACTGTACCTTGTTGGAATTGGAACTTCAGCTAGTCCCGTCAGCAGCACTGCAGGAGATAACCTAACAAAAGCAACAACGGCACGGTCCAGGAACTCTAGTTCACCAACTAAGATGTTGGATGCTTCAGCTCCAGGTGGTATCTTTTTCATAAAGTGTAGGTCAACCTGGGAAAAGTATATTAAATTACAACCTAAAAGCTATTCACAGGGATATTTTTTCCCACCATGATTTGTTGACAGAGAACTTCTAGTCACTGTGCTATAATCTCAGTTATTTCAATTATACAGTTTTTACTATTCTTGTCTTTTGAATAATTTTTTTTTAAGGAAATTTTTTTCTCAAAGTCGAAGAACTGGTCTTTCATTATTTAACTACTTTTTTCTGGGAAAAATAGTTAAAGTGCTGCAGAACTAATTTATAAAGACAACAAATCACATTCAAAATCCTGTTATGAATACAGTATTAACTTCCTAATAATATTTTCATCAATAATCATAACAGCATCAATAATTCATAAGAGAATCAGTAAGCCATAACAGTAAGAGACTCAAAGACACCTTATGTGGGGGTCCGACCCGCGACACCTTATTTTTCCATAATTAACAATTCTGGAAATTATTCATTCATAGTTCACAGTTGCCATATTATAATCTCAATGAGAAAAAGAACAGGTTCCACTACATATAATTTTCCTTCTAATACTACACTAAGTGAGATGTTTTTGTGGTTTCAGACAGTTGCCCTTCTGCTGAAAATAACAGAAAATAAACTATGAATGCAACAGTCTCAAGAGTAAACTGAAAGAACAAAAGAGAATAAAAACTTTGGAGTTTTAATGAAATTAGTTGGAAAAGACAGAGGAACAGCCTCATCATGACATTGATATACAAGCTCAAGGTATTTGCCTAGGAATTTGTTCCGTTGAATTTATCTCCTCGGTATCAGTCTAGAGTTAACTCTGTAACAAAGATCGACATAGAGTAATAGAATATATACTGTATGTTTGATTTTATTATGCATCAGTATTGTCTACATTTCGAAATGCATGAATTTTGTCATTTGCTTTCCTTTTATTAATCTAAACACAACAACAGCAACCAAATCCAATATAAACTGTTAAAGTGGACCATTTTAATGTCTATCTTACAGCCATCTGTCAGTACTAGTTTGCATAGTTTTTGGTAATATTTAGAAAATTGTTTTCTTGCAAATGGCTCTGGCACTAAATCAGAATTCAGATAGAACACAGTTGCCTGTGTAATGAAATCTTACTTCGCGGAGATCACAAAGAGAGGTCTAATGTTACCCTAAGCTCATCTAGAATGATGGCCAAACATCTCACAAAGTATAAACAGGAATTAAATCAACCTGGAAGGTTGGGGACCAAGCACTTTTTCAATGCGAAGTGTCAGTGAGGGAAAATCTATTCCCCACTCAAATCGCTAACTCTTCAAAGTTAAACACAAAACCCAAACAGATTCCCTTTGCACTTAATTTTGGTGTCATAAGGTCACTTATAATTGAGAAAAAGGAAACCGTCTTTCAAGCACGTAGCAAAGTGTATTCTGTACCAATTTTACCCTGTGAATGAATTTAACATTTAATACTAATATCTCATGTACAACATGCTACAGCTGTCACCTTAAGGTCCTGCTAACATACAGGATCAAAATTCAAATCGAAAAGAAACATTTCGTCTCCTGTCTACCAGAAAATATTTCCAGCTTCCTGCACTATTTATCAGCTTGAGATTCCAACATCTTTTAGGCAGTGAACAGAGCCCCAGTTGAAAGGAGCTGGCAGAAAGCATCGAACTGGGCAAATATGCCTGAACCCCGGGTGTTGCTTCTTCTACGTCACAAGAGAGAAGGTGGCCCTGGAGCGGACTGGGGCAACGGCAGAAGCTACACCCTTCAAATGCTTCACCTAAACCTATCCATTATAGTCCTCTAATCCCGAGATGTCTTTTGCTGGAGAGACTTTGATCTGCACCCTAACCTGAGCTACATTCATGACCTGGCACTAGGAAACTCTGATTAAACATAAAATTAGCTAATGTGGAATCCATTCCCCTCCAGGGCAACTCAAGGACTGAAAAGAGCCGTGAGGGCCTCCCCCAGAACCCAAAAATTGACAGGAAGACAAACAGAAAACACCCAGCATCACTTTTTAGGAAAGCCGTGATACATCAATCAAATTTATTTATAAGCAAGGCCAATCGATATTCAAAAAACATGTCAATTATTTCACATGGTATTTCAAATGACCAAACCTTGTCAGCATGGGGCTGGGATTTGATTCAGAAATACTGTTTCCCTGTAGAGCACAGGAACGTGGCCATGAGAAGGGACCACGGTTCCCTCCAGCTTCTGGCATAAGAAGCAGAGACCAGCCAGATGCAGTTGTTAAACTGCCATCCCCATTCTGCTCAGACACAGGAGGAGCTGGTGCTGTGACACCCCCACATCACCCCTGGAGTCCAAAGTCCTCGTGGTGTCCCCAGAGGAAGAGGAGTGACATATTTACAACTACAAACATCAAAAACTAAGTCTCACTCTCTGTGCTACTGAAGTAACATTCAAGGCAGCTTTTAGTGCCGTGTCTCACATTATTCATAAAGAGATGCCAATACAACCGTCCTGTATCCAGATTAAGTCAGCTTTTTGAATCAGCTCCAAAGTTTGGAATATTAGAAGTAGCCCAAGGGAAACAGAATAATAAGAAGAGAATATGTGAGGTAGTCAAAGGTGCTTTTTTGTAGAAGATAAATGAAATTAATATGTGGAACAAAATTAGAGCAAGAAATCACAATACTCAGGAGAAAATTAGTGTAGTGCTCTACTTTCCTCTCAATCTGTGCATATAATTCCAATTATAACTGTTGGGAGTTATTGCAACAGCACATTTCAAGGGGAAATTGTACTCATGCATCTTCAGAGAGATAAATGGATCTATTTAAAGGCAATCAAAAAAGGTATTTAGATTACAATCCTTTACTGTTACTTCATTCCTGCAAACAAAAGTTGTTCCCTTCATATTCCTGACATCCTTGTTGGTATCTAAGAGTGCTGAGATTAGCCAAAAGACGACATATTGATCTCTTCTCAAGCCATTTTTTAATAGGAAGAGCTCCTTTGATCAGCAAAATTGCAACACTACAAAAATAGAGACCAAAGCATCAAATGATGCAGCCTCCATTATTGTTTAATACAAACATCATGCACCTAGATAACGGATTGGGATTTTAATTCTACAACACTGGAAGCAATTGGGGATGAGAGCAAGAAAAGCGCTGCGGGAATTCATCTTGTTCCCTTGGATGGTTCTAGGTTCACCTTTGCACAGCTTAATTTTGAATAGACAGATTTATATTTTATATCCTTTTACATCTTGATATTAGAAGAGTTGTCAAAACCACTTGTTTTAGTTAACAGTTTAATGTAAGTATCAGGAAACCAAAGTCATACTTGATTTTTTTAAAGCATTAGAAATATATAAAACTAAAATTTTAAAGTATTAGCATTAAATTTTTAACAACTTGTCACTGTTCACAGATCTGCTTGCTACCTCTGTAGAAATGTGGTCCGTAACACATCCCCAGCCAGCCTCCTTTCTTCTCCCTGTCTTTGACAAAAAAGGTCTGTTTTCCATCTTTATTTCAGCCATATACCATTCCTAGTCTGGCATGTTCAGTCAAGAATTCAAGTGGTGCAAATAGCTACTGCTGCTAGGAAATAAGTCTGGCACCAGATGGAGCAATCACATAACTCTACTTTTAGCTCAGTTGCACTAACATTAAGATTCACCAGACTCAAAGTGCTGTTCTTCAGAATTTTGGGTCAGATCACCTTTCCTCACTCAACCTTTGTTGTATTAATGTGTCAGCTCAAGTCATCTATCCATGTCAGGTCTGTCGTCTGTAGCTAATGTGACAGGTTGTTTTAAGTACTTAAGAGACTTCTTAAACAAATGAGGATTCTCCTTCACATTAAAGCCGAGGAGCTGTTTGCTTTTCTCTGCTATCTAACATTGAACTGTCATTGCAATCTCCACTACTGAACAGTTAACATCTTTTGTGAAGTGTACTGAAATATCTTGGCTTGCCAGAAGAATTAAGTTATAGGTTTACAGAAACACATTCTGTTTGAGACATCTGGAATCCACGAGCTCAGGTTATAAAAAGCATAGTTTGCATTCACGCGTTACTTTTACAAAAAAAGGTAAATCTGAATTGTAAGAATTCTGAATCACTTCCCTACTTAGATAGTTTTTTGTTAATTTGTAAAAATCCGACCTACGGATATACACCTATGATACTGCTGTGCAATACATTTATCTGTGTTCCTGAACTGTGATTTCCTGCTACCAGCAAAAAAAAAAAAAAAAAATAGAATAATTCTTTTGTGTTATATACAAACTATGTTGCACTGAACATGAAACTTTAATGCTGAAGTAAATTTGCACTTCACAGCTTTACATGTTTCATTTTATTCAGTTTAAAAGCTCTGTTTGGTAGCTCTCTCCGCCGGCAGCAAAACTTACCTTGCTGAAGTCAACAGTGCTGTTTTCTCTGCTCACATCATTTTTGTTTTCAATACAGGCTGGAGCAGACTGTGGGGAGACAATCTGACCTGCTAAAAAAAGTGCAGTTATTACAAAATACTAACAATTACTTCTATAAATAAAGCAGCATCTAATGAAATAGTTGTTGAAAAGCTATATACATTTCAGATCTCATGTATATGAAGCATCTAAACAGGGCATTTTAATTAAAGGCTTGTTTAGAATATCACATTCTCAAAAGACAGAACATTTATCATGTGCAGCTGGGAATGGGAGAACGTAATTTAGAAAATGTAAAAGATACTCTTGAATATTGGAAGACAAACTTTCTATGCCAATTAAAGCTTACAATTTTTAAGATACTACATTTGAGGAAAGTCCTGCATTCATATAGCTTTGGTAAATGATTTGGGGAGCTGCCAGTTTTGGGCAATATCTGTCTACAAGAATACTCCTCACTGAATAAAACAGGATTACTAATTTTCATAAATTTACCCATGTGTATAAGAATGTCCTGACTATAGCAACTACAAAACACAACACAAAAATGAGCTGCTATAAAAACAGATGTATTGGAGATTAAGAGGATTTTAAAACCCAGTATTGAATGATGTGATTATTGACATGTGCAAAACAAACGTTTCAGCAAACACATTTTTCGAAAAATTCCAGTCAGGATTTAAGTTTTCGCTCTTCCTTCCTCCCTGGCAGGGCAAGAGTCACGCACACCTCTGAGCACTGCAACAAGGAACAGGAAAAAGTCCCAAATCCACGAGCCAACTGTCTCTTACTGCCCTAACACATACCCAGGAATAACTACAGAGTCCAACTGGCCCAGAGTCAGCATCTCGTGCCCAGCATATATTTGTTTCCATAGCAAATAAAGTCTCTCATATGACTGAGAAATGATGATGTGAAAACATTGGTTCTGGTGAAAAATCAACCTAAACTTGCACAGTAACAAAGACCATATGTTCACGATACTAGAAGATGAAGGCAGTCAGAAAGTCCTAAGCTAGGCACGTTGTCTGGGCAATTCCCAACGGCACGGTGTGTCCCCTCACACCGCTCTTACACACCCTTGCAGGCCAAGCGTGTCCCCAGCCACAGCCAGGACCTGGAGAGCTCCGCAGGATCCAGTCCAAGCAGGACAGGAGACTCGCAGGAGTACCTCGACCATTGCCAAAATACTCAACTACCCAGCTTCTGTCACAGCTGAGCACTGCAGTATCCCTAAGTCTGGCCATGAATTCCCACTTGAAACACGTTCTGAAGGAAAAGGTTGGTTTTCGTGAAAATCAACATCTCATTTTCCACCAGGCAAACCTCCCGTGACACAAAACACCTTTTAGAGTCATGCTGCGTCTTGGTAGCATAGCCAGAGAGATCTCACTTTGGTGAGGAAGGACAGGAACAGAACGTTTTCAAATGTATTGCTACAAATCTTATTATTAAATGGATCAATCTTTAAAATGTAAATATTTCCATTTTCTCTCTGATTCAGGACAAGGACAGATCAAAACAGGAATAGAAATTAGGGCTTTTGTTCAGTGAAATAAACAGAGAATAGCAAACACACAGACATGATGAGCATGTTAACATAACCAAGTAGATAAAAGCAAGTCAGGATTAGAATTTACACATGACAAGAATAAAGGATTGATTTCAGACAGCAACATATGAACGTAGCTTAAAGGGATTCACATTAAAAAGAATATTCATGCCTCAATGTTGCAAGAGACAACTTTTGAGAATCAGAAGCCAGAAATTATTAAATATGCAAGATGATAAATGGTCATTCAAATTGCCACTTATTAAAATTAAAAATTAAAATGAAAAATAAAAACTAAAAAACACTGAGTTCCATCATTGTCAAACCATCACCTTTACACTATGTAACCCCATACACTACTTCACACAATTTCTTTCTGTGTTGTTTATTTAGCAGTCTTAGAATTACTTTTACAGGAATCATTCTGTAGTATTATAACTATTAAAAATATTTACTATATAAATTTGATTTCTGCATTACTTTGGAAACTTTAATGATGTAACAAAAAAACCTTCCACTAAATCTAACAGAGAAGCCATAAAATGCTTAGGGAAAATTTCTGCCCTAACTTACTCCCAGAAAACTTTAAATCTAGTAATATTAGACCTTCTTAACTCTTAAATTCTTCCTTTTAGACACTCCTTTATATTCTAGGATATATAGAAAAGGAAATGCTTGTAATAATTACCCAGGGTAATATATATACCATGTTATAAAGATGCTACAGGAAAGCAACAGAAGTAGCAGTTCATTATCTTTCTGTTGCTAATTAGGGATTTACATTTATACTTTTTTTCCCCAGACCCAAAAATTCAAGAAAATGAGAGCAGGGATATCTGCCAGGGAGATAAAAATACTGACCAACAAAGGAGCCAGACCATGGACCACCTGTTACAAATACTGAAGTTTTAACATCATCACTGGAGGTGTCAAAAGCCTCTAAGCAATTAGTGTAAGAGTCCAAAGGCTACCTTTTAAACATCGTGTCCACTTCTCTTTTAAGATAAAAATATGTAAAAATATACATAGTAGGAAATAAAAGCCACAACCAGTAAGTATGTGAAGTTTATAAGAATAGCATATGTTCTTTTTCTGTGCCAACAGAAGACCTCAAACTTTGATATACCCATATGCTGGAGTAATCTGAAAGAACACAAGTTTTACCTTGAGGCAGTAAGAGATGTTTAAATAGCTTTGCAACTTAAGACAGCTTTCTGGATCTTGGAACAAGAAGTTTGGGGGTTTTTACTGTACTGAATAACAATCAAAGACACAAGGTAGAAAAGACAGGTAATTTCGCTTTTCACAGCGCAGCCACAGAGAAAGTTTTTTAAAGAGCATCTTAAACACGCTGCAGGACAGTGTGTTTCTAATGCAACAAACAGTCAGCACAATGCGAACCTGGAACTTGGTCTCTCTGTGGCCCTTCAACAGAAAAGAAAAAAATCCCGGTATTTTTGAGAGATTTTTGCCCCTATACACATGTAGTGTACAGCAGATGCAGTGTTACAGCGGCCGTTTCCCTAGGATGAGGACTGCGATGCCATACAGTTATTTTTTATTTGGTATCTTCCTTTGCCATGAAGCCACAAAAAATGATAAACTATTTGTGTATAATTCCACGTTGACTTAAAGGGCATGTCTTTGGGATTAATACTGTCAAGCTCGCGATTCCCCATGGGGTAGGACCACAAGCATATGATGGCAACCTAGTGAACATTGGCATCACCATGCTGCACTGGTTTTCCAACATCATTAAAAATACTCGGTCTGCTAAAGCTTGTTGGCAGCTATCTACATGCTTTCTTCTCAAGCTGCTTTTAATTTCAGCAATGGATTGTTTTCTCTGAATGAAGGACATAGTTATTGGCACCATGATGGTCCCATGAAGCAGCAACAATCAACTAAGGAGCTATGTGAAGAGGGGAGCTGTCATATCCTACCTAGAGGAAAACACCAACAAAAAGCCTTTCCTCTCTGATTTCCACCAAAATAAACAGTCACCAAACTGTCTCTGCATCAAACGGTCTCTGGAATATAGGTACACTAAATCCAAGTTTTCTGCAAATTTTATCTTTAGAATATGGGAGCCTTCAAAGCACTATGTGCAAAAAACACCCCAAAATTCCAACAAGAACAACACCCCAATCCTATCCAGGTTTGAAACATCTGCCAGTTTAATTTCAAAGTGTTTATGTACACACTGTATGGGGTAAATACAGTATTTGATTTTTTTAAGAGTGCAATGTAGTACTTCTGAGTCCTTACAAACCCAAAGTTTAAAAGCCTTGATTTATCCTGCCATCCATCTCCATAAAGCATCTGAAGAGCTGCGTTCGTTGAGAATTCATCAGAAAGCCATTCAGATTTTTTAAAGTATTGGTCAAACGTGCTGTCAGTGAAATATCCAGCCTACACACAAACAAACTTAAGAGATAAAACCACACTGAAATGGATGTCAAAGCTTATCTATGTATTAAAAAGCAGGTATGAGCACAGTTTTAAAATTTCTATTTTAAACTGGTTTACAAAAAAACTGAGTGTTTTTTTCAGGTAATGTGAAATTGCCAGAGCTTTGAATAGAGCAAGAATTCACACCAAAAAATACTGTCACACAAAGCCAAGCCACAAAAAAAATCAAAATAAGGTCTGTATTTGTTACACACTACTAGAAACTTGCATTTGCAGGTAGAGTTCAGCATTTTGAGACTATTAGTCCTGCCAAATTTAAAAAAAAAAACAACAAAATTAACCCCAGTAAATTACTATCGCATGCAACACACTCTTAACCCCTAAAATTTAAAGATCAAGACATTTAACTATGTGCATGGCATTTATAAATCAAAATCCAAGAGGTCTCTGGAATGCCAATGACAAAAGCAACAATGCACACAGACACAAATCACAGTTAATAGAAAAACTGGGTGCAACAGACACATCAAAGGAAACTGAATCAGAAAAGAAGCTGCTTGTGTTTCCAGACCATATAGATTTCTTCCCACTCAGAAAAAAGATCTCATTCGCAAGCCAGCTATAACAATCTTTGGGCTTTTCACTGCAACTAGTCACTGATTTTCAAATCTAAATGGACCCACTGTCCAGATTAAAAAAAAAACAAACAAGTTTTCCCATATATGATTTGGTAAAATTTGAATAAAAGAGCAGCGATACCATGTTTGCAGGCTGAACTGTGTATGTACCTTCAGACCTCTCGATGTATAAATTTTAAATCAATGGAGAACCATCTCACTCCCATCGTACCTGTGTCACTGCTGGCAAATTTGGTGCTAGCTAATGACACATAATAAGATGAGGAACAAGTCACTTTACCTCTTTTTCTAATGCTAGGCCTGCATCTCAGGCATAATTCACACAAAGTTATACGGTTTGAGCTAAAATGCTATATCTGCAGGTTTACAAACTGATGTGAGAAAATGGATGTTATAAAGAAATGGCACATTTTCCCCTCCCAAAATAACAACATTCCACACAAGCTTCTCTTAGGTGTGCCACAGCTGCTGACAAACGCCTGCGGTATTTTTTTAATCATTATAGCAAGAAGTTGCATGCTGTCAAGAAACTGAAGACATGGGTGTACATTTGAAATGATCTGAAGCCCAAGCAAGAATAGGTATTTATACTACCTCTGAACCTTCAGGGAGTTTACAGAACCCAAAGGAGATAGGAGATGAGGAAGATACAGAGATGAGATGAGCCTGTTAGAGACACACACAACAAAGACAGAGCAAAATAAAGAAATACAAAGATGAATGATACAGTTTTATACACATCGATTACACATTTTATCATGGGTACAAGGAATTGTGGAGAAAGAAATAATAAGTATCAGATGAAAACATTTGCAAATACAAGTTGTACTTTAGTAAAAAAAAAAATCTGTGGGTAACACAAGTTTGTTAAAATATATACATTTGAGAATAACATAAAATAAGAAATAGAGCATTAGCTATTTAAGCCAGAATTCACAATCTTTGGGTTTGCCTTCTCTTCAAGGAAAGCTGGAATAAATCCATCTGATCCAGACGCAATACAGCCAGAAAACTTGCATATATATAGATAGATATATGGCCTTGGTTGTGACTTATTCCCAAAACAGAGGAACACCTCACGTACCCAGGAATGCCTCTCTACCCTTTTCATATGACTCCAAGTACTGTCTGTCTCTCTCCACATGGTAGCATTGACACGAGAGTTTCACATGCAGCAAACTAGCTCTGAGTTACGGCACAAATACTTAAACTGGTGTTGGGGAGAGATTAGGAAGTTGAGGAAAATAACAACCACCACCACATCACTGGTCACCTAGACTTGCTGGGATGCTAAAGCATACTGTCCTAAATAAGACACCCATACTGCCATAAAGCAGTGGAGAACTCCAGCCCATCAAGCTGAAAGAACTGGCAACAGGCTTAAAAAAAGAACATGACAAAATGAACCGCTCCAGCAGCTCATGCTGTTAACTCTGAAGATCCCCACGTTCATTGTGCCATTGCCTTCTTCAGGCTCTTTGGTATATCAATAAACGCCTCCTTGGAATTTCAGAATTTCTCAAAATCAGATATGACGCGTGGCGTAATACAATTTTTACACTAATAATGTGGCTGCTTTGACATCAAGGGAGAAGCAGCAGTTATAAATGGCACACGTATGGAAGAGAAAACAGGCACACGATCACGTTATTATGGATAACGAACGCTTCAGCAAGGTGCATGGAAATACAATGGACATCCTGCCATGCTCCTCTCCCCTAGTTCCCTCCTCTTTGATCGGTGAAAGATCTGTTAGATCTCATTACACATACACGTGTACTTTGAAGTCTCGACCAAAAGTAAAACAGCCAGTCAAAAAATGTTTACACAATGAAAACTTTTCCTAACTACATTTTCATCAAATCAGCTACTTCTCCATGCCATGCACACTAAAATTCCGATTTGCAGAGCCCTTTATAAAAGGGGACAGGGGCTTATGAAATTATTTTAGCATTCCTCTAACAATACAAAGGTGTTGTATATTCACAGCTGTCTTTGGCTTTTTAGACCATGTCATAGGAATTTACAGACACGGCTCTTGGTCATCAGCGTGAAAAACATCTCAATGAAAAACAAGCTAAATTGCTTTACAAACCAAACTTTCTGAAGATGACAAAGATTTGTATTTTTACCTGCCTTTTCCAGTATTTATGCTAAAATTACTTGCTGCTCTCTATTTTGGGTATTTGGTGTCAAATTCGACTTTAAAAAAAAAAAAAAAAAATCATTTCTCCTGCTCTTATGCCAAATTTGACTGTCGGTTTTTATTGGAACATCAAAAGCAGGCTTTTAATTCTCACAGTTTTGATGCTTAATGAAAAGTGAAAGTTAAACACAGCATGGCAGCATTAAAAATGCATGGTAAATCCATAGCACCCTGACATCTTAGCCCTGCAGAGGATGTGAAGAAAAGCCATTGTAAACAAAAGATAATACTACTAAATACAAAGCAAATTAATTAGATGGTCTGACAGACTCTTAAACAAAGAAAAAATGGAGGGAGAACATATGTACAACTGTCTTCCAGCAAAGATGGCACAGTGGTCTGTCAGTAGCACATACATATATTGAATTTAAGTTTACGTCTTCATTTTCAGACGTTGCTCCTAAGTATCTGGAAATGGAGATATGGATAAGCTAGCATAGTGAAGAACTTGGGCAAAAAAGGGGTTTTACATCCTCAGTGTCCCATGTAACCCAGATGGCAAGGACTTAATGGCTCTGAACCACCTATTTTACACGTTACAGACCGCTAAGGATTGTTACCAGTTAAACTGTCTACACTAAACCCAAATTTAACCAAACTGAGAACTTCCTTTTGTGCAGAAAGTGTCCAAGTTCCCTTGCCTCGTTTCAACAGGGACAAATAAGTGGCTCCCCTAAAGCTCCTGGCATCTGCTGTTCCTGAAAACTCTGATCTCTGACAGGGGTGAACTGAGCTGTTAACTCATCAGTAGTACCTGAGACGATATGTTTTTCTCCCTGCAGTCTTCTGGGAATTAAGCTTCTCATCCAGAAAGTAAAAGCAATTATAAAATATTGTACTATTTTAATGCATTTCTTGTATTAAAAAGAGAGAAAAATACTTCTACTGTTGGCAATATATGGAATATTTTATGTTCATAAATGCTATACGGTGTTTGAGCACAAATGGGATACGCAGAATAAAACGCCTTGATTGCATTTCACCAGTTTGTCCTCAGGAAACAAAGATGCATCTCTCAGCACACACCTGACATATAAAGTATTTATATCCCTTAATACTGCTTTCTTTTACACATATTTAGCTGGTTTTTTTTATTCCACCTGATCCAAAGTTATAGTTTAACAACTCAGTTTTGTATTATTATGAGAAGTTTGTACCAGCCACTCCGTGGCAATCTAAAAAAGAAATATATAGCTGCAGTGAGCATAATACTGTAAGTGAACTCTAGCATTTGGGTCATGAGGCAGTGGCAGAACAAAACAATCAGAAACCTCACTGCTACCCCTGGTCAAGCTTCTAAGGACAGCAGCGTTCCTGAAAGCTGAGCATTTCAGTGTAGGTTCCTGCATAATTTACACACTGTACTATGCAGGTTACCCAGGGTAAAGAAACAACAAAGAGTACGCCAGAAGAGGTAGCAGCCAGTGTGCCTGAAATTAGGCAGCTCTCCAGAATCACCTCTTTCCTCTCTGCTTGAATCCCGGAGTATTGGGACAACAATTGCCCCACAAGCCCATGAGCTGCCTATTGAAAAGGGAAAATATCGTGAGTCCTTTTAATGCTGAAAACTTAGATGGAATTTTCCTCTTCTAAATCTAATACTAATTTTAGTATAATTCAGGCACTAAGATTCACACTTTTAAATGGAATTAAACATGGGTGGTATGAGAGAAATGCAAAATAAACCAACTCCTCTTTGCTTTATCACAGGGTCCTCATCAACTTTGCAAAGGTCAACGCAGGGGACTGCCAAATGTGCATTAGCACTTAAGGGATGCAAGAAGAGCAATGCTTCCAACTGATTAAAAGACATCTGTGTCCAAAACCACTGGATTTGGAACTCTTCACTGTAATTTAGATAAAGGGCTGATTTACCTTCATACAAATGTTCCTAAATTACTTATATTTGTATTGTTGCATTGGTGCATTTAACTTAAATTAACATAGTGAAAGAGACCAAGTGATTTTTTTAACCAGGGCTCAGAGCACTCTGAGGCATCTCTACATAAGCACATGAACTGGAATTTGGTAGTTTTTCCATCTTGCAAAATATGCATAGAAAAGTGAAAACCGGTAAGAATGTGTCTGTCTACATACAGAATCACTTAACCACCAAGCACATAAAATTAGTGTGTTTGATACGGACTTAGAAGCTGTCCTGATGAGACTCTACTGGGGGATGACTAAGCTGTCATCCTGCATCCTGTGGAAATTAAGGAATAGAAACATTATACTATTAACTTTCTTAAGTGTCTCCTAAATATATGTTTAAAGTTATCAGCAAGAGTTGCATAAAACAACAGAACAGTCGCCTTGAAAAGGATGGACAATCATCCTACTCACATACACTCTTGTGCATCCATATGGATAATCACACACATCTTAATAAATATTTTTTCCTTACTCTCAAAATGGTATTTTGGTATAATTAACATGTTTTTATTTAATATCCCCTTCAGTTGAAATTATATACTGGCTTTTAGGTCTGAGAGTCTTCTCCAAGGAAGCAGCTAGATTTAGAAGCTGCTATTAAAACTTTATACCAAGTTATATGAAACAAAAGGTCCTTCCCTGAAACAAAAGTTAATATTTTGACCAACAGCCCCATCCTCCTAGATCAGCCACGCTACTACTCTTCCTCTCCTGCTCCATGCCTCACTGCATGCAGATGCTTCTTGCACCCTACGCCTTCCCTGTGCTAGGGCTGGTTCCTCATTCCCACATTCCAGGGAGCTTCCCAGGGGAGCTCAGTAGGGCCCCGAACCAGAGAGACAGCAGAAGGGACTGAGATTTCACTAAACATAAGGTGATTTCTGGAACAAGAGTCACTACGGTCCAGTGGTGTCCAGACAAGAAATGTCGTGGGTATTGTGATTATACAGAGTCTCAGTAATTCTGTCATGCAGAATTCTGGTGAGTTAATCGTAAATATTTGCAAAATGTGGCTGCAAGTTTCATAACATAGGCCTGTGTTTATGTAAATAAGGAAGGGGCAATAAGAAATTATCTTTCATTATGATTAATCTATAACAACAGTACAGTTTATAAAGGCTACTGTAAAAGCAAGAAAGAAAAATGTTAAGCCAGTATTTTACTGTAGGACCAATGTGCAAATACGCTCCCTTATTTTCATGAACATGGTTTTTCAAAACGTGATCTTCTGAAAGAACAAGGTACAGCTTTTGCAGCATGTCTCCAACAGCCTCATCTTGAAAACGTTCTTCTCATTTTCCAACCCTTACAAACTCAACTATGAAATCCGCAGCACCAGTTGAACGCTCTCTAAAGCGTACGCTGTCATAGACTTAGGAACCGCTCCAACAATCCATTACATTTTAACTAAATAGGCCCTGGATAGTCAACAGGAGTCAAAAACAGTCATCTCACATTGCTGGCACTAACAGAGCTGGTCCAAAGTCCAGAGCAACAATGTGCAAAGAGGCTCAGTCTGAAGGCTCACAGAGATGCCTAAAGCACCCCAAGTCCTCTTGAGCTGTGCTGCACCGGGGTGACGTGCCGTGGCCATGAGGACAGAACGGCACGCTGACCCAGCTAGCCTATGCTTCCAACACCTGAGCCACTCCCTTGAATATCTCTGCAGAGCCCTGAGCTGTGCAGGATACCTGCATTTCAAATGCCAATAGGGGTGTTACTCGAACGCAAAAGAACCACTCTCATGTAGAAGGTATCACTTTTACACAGTGGCTTCTCAGGGCAGAATCACGCTGCGTTCAAGCTCTGGGTACAGAACACGTGCAATGCTGAACAGGCAGATGTTACTGAACGCTCAAAATGGAAAATAAAGCAACGCTTTACCATTTTTATCCATGGAATGGGGCTCAGACTGCTTCTTTCCAATATCAGCAAAGGATCTCACGATTGGGATCCTGTTGCTCAGCTTCTTCTGGTTCTGATGGTGATGCTGTTTCAGTAATGCCTCATGCACTCTGTGACGAACATCCTCACTGAGCTGTCCGGAACCCACTTGCTGGTCCAGAATCATATCTGAAAATATTTACATAAACATTATAAAAGAGGGGAAAGATGCAATAATTTATTTTTCAAATTGCAATAATAAGAAGTAGTACCCTACAGGATTAAAAAAGGAAAGGTATCGGTTCCTTTAATGCAACAGAATTAAATGGTAAGTTTTATCTTGAAGTGTTTCACTCTCAAGAAAATAAAAAAAGATGCTATTAATGGAACAAATCAATCCCTCCAAAGATACACAGTCCCCAAATTAAGGTCATCCATGTAACTTTGAAGTGATTCCCTAAGCACTCTCATCCATAATGCATTTAAATCCAGGACTATGATGTGTATAAGATTTCTTTTTTTTTTCCCCAAATAACCCCTACCCTATTCGCACAAAGGACTGACATGCTGTGAAAAAACAACTATTCAAATTCCCTTTATACTTACCACAGAAGATCACAGCCTAGCTCTTTATTTCTGATAACTATAATTACAATATTTTCAGTACTATAATATAAAGAAATTTCAGATAAGACAATACAGGAAAATTTGCTGCATTATTTGAAAATACTTGGGATCTCATTGTACTGCTGGATGTACACGTTCCTGCAAGAGAATCATTACAGAGAGGTGTGAGTGAAACTGATCCTGCTGCTAAGAAACTACAACCACTTTTGCAGTCCACTGGCAGAAAATATTCTTACAAATTCATATTCAGGCTTATTTGCAAATACGCACATTAGGTATTTCAAATGGAAAAGAACTGTTGAGAATTTTGTGAGATTTAAAAAAATTATTATTTTGAGAAGTCCTGGTAGCAACAGTAGTAACATCTAACGAAAAAGAAAAAAAAAAAAAAGAAGAAGAAATTGTGCATCCAAGTAAGTATAACAGCATTTAAGTACACACTGTCCTTGTATATCCATTGGAAGAAACTGTACTGCACAAAAATAGTGATACAATAAGCTGACTCAAAAACTCCTTGTACCGAAAATCCAGACAGCTTTTGATTCTGTGCTGCAGTCAGATTCATATCTATCAGTAAATTCAGTGGAAAAGCAAGCAGAGCAGAAAAAATAAAAAGCAGATGCATCATCTGTAGAGACATAATTTGTCAGGTCTTTGACAACTGCCAAGAGCAAAGAAGGGAGATAATAAAAGCCATTAAATAACTATGCTGGTTAAAAGCAGAGTTTCACTGCTAACAGTCAACTATATATAGTATATATATTTTAAAAACACAACAGATTTTCTGAAGTTCTCAGCATCCACCCAGCAAGCCAATGTAGCATATACATAGCTGCCTTAAGAGTTCGACGACAAATTACCGCCGTGTTTCACTTCCTATGAAGAGGATACCAGCAAATCTACACCTCTATGACGACAACACATACAAGGAGACAAGGCTTGGTCCACAGATCAATGCAGCTGGCCAAGAGGTGCAAACAGGAGCCACGCATCCACATCTCAACGGAAAGAGTGATGCAGAGGTTTTCAACATTGCCTTTGACCCTCTCCAGCCATTACATTCTGCTCAGTATTAACAACGGCGTTGGTGGTACAGCTCATTCCAAAGAGTATCGCTGCCTGGTGCTGTGCCTAAACTAATTAAACCTGTCTTCAGGGTGCTTCACCTGACTCTGAAGGAAATGTTGACCTCCAAGGTTAACTCAAACACCACCGGGTCAGTTAGCTCCGCACTCCCATTTAGACTTTTTTTTTCTAGAATCTAATGGAAGAGATAGAGAGGCACAGCAAGGATGAATGAGAGAAAGGTAGGAGAGAAGGTAATACCAGTTCAAGAGAAAGTCTTCAGTAGAATTTTTTCAGGAGGAGCCAGGAATTTGCAATACATGAGCAAAAGAAAATAAAGCTCCAGCTCCAAGAAAAATAATTGTACTGCTCAACCGTACTGCCTTTTGAGGAACTGTCTGTGCCCTGAGGTGAAGACTATCTTCCCTTCAGCCAGCCTCAGCACATGAATTTGTATGTCACAGCTCCCGAAACGGGCCAGTACTTTCTGTAACATGACAGGGGATCTTCAGAGGAAAATAAATAATAAATATATAACTTGGGGCATCTCAATAAAGCACAATTTAAATGATCCTCTCCCTGCTCCTTCTTCATTCTACTGACAAAAGACAATTTTTAGAAGTGCAAAAGCAAAGATTACCTTCGAGTTGCTCTAAGACAGAAATCAAAAGGAAAAGCTGAAAAAAAAGGACTCCTCCAAGGCAAATTTAGGCTTGTGGTCATCACCTTGCTTACAGATCAGTGGAACTCCACCTGTATGCTGACATTCCTGAAATTACAGTATTTTCCATATTAAGTATTAAAATATATTAACTGCTGAGGATGATGTCACTATTTACGATGATCCATTTAAGGAGAGAGAATACCAGGAAAGAGAAAATCACATCCCTATCTTCTTCCTTGCCTAGACGGCCTGGTAGACTCTCTAACAGTCACAGAAGCCATGGAGTTAGTGTCAGTGTGGTGACTAACAATTCCTATTTCCTGCCAAACTGAGAAGAAAGCAGGTCACCTTGAGTTTTCTTTTTTTACAGCTTCCCCTTTATCGTAGCACCCCGGCCACATGTAAAAAGGGAAGATGTATTCAGATTTGGAAAGAGCAAAGATACTCTCCTCCAGTTGTCATTCCTTTAATACAGACCCACTTGCAGTGGCAGCTGTAGGAGTTTAAACACAGTGAATTTACTGCCAGATTGCTGTATTTTGACCATTATTTCAAGACCTGAATAGTACTAAGAAAGACTATCTCCATCAGTAGTTATCATTATGGGATTCCACCTCAGCTTCTCCCCAAGATTTTCAACACATCTTTTAAAAGCCCAAGCCTCCGGATATCAGTGATAAATTACACTCTTGATCACAAAGATAAACTTGAGAACAAGAGCGACATAGTTAAAGTGCAAGAGTAAACGGCAAACAGGAGCATCTTAAACATCTCTCTCTCAAGACAGACTATTTTCTGAATCCTGTGAGGACATCCTACATGCTCCTGCCAGTTGAAGCTGCAACTACTTTTCAAAGCTCTGGTTTTTGTTTTTGTATCTAGAGCACACAGCCATTTCTCCAAATTCCAAAAAGAGCGAAGGATACAGACCTGAAACTTCACAGCACCATACCTCAGCTACATTCCTGTTTAACAATACAGAGTCTGCAGGGTTTCTGTGCTCAGCAACAAAGGTTTGGGAATATCTTTTTGTTTTGTTTTAAAGAATTTTCCTCTTCAGTGATCTTTTAAATTCTGTGGAGCCCCCTTCTAGCCAGGGACACAGTTTATCATTAGATTTTTTCCAAGGATGCTTCCCAACCATATGGAGCTTTCAGGAAGATGCAATGTGTGGAACATCCACCAGCAGAGCGTTACCCATTGTATTAACCATGCACACCACACCACATCTGTTGCCATGTGCAACACTGAAGTGGGATGTTTCTTCACTATGGAATCTTGCTTCGTGCTGGAACCATGAAATCATTTTTTTCAGGCTGTTAAAGACAGACATTCTTCCTCTCCTGGCCGTTTACAAAGATCAAAGAAACTTGGGGGCTCATATAATTTCAAGAATGTTGTCTTTGTTCAGACTCAGTAACAATATATCATGTATATGAAATTGATTTTGTGAGTAAACGTGAGCAATGTGAATATTTAAACAACAAGCTATTGCAGTAACTCAAATGTAACTCCTCATCACTTGTCAGTTAGAGCATCAGGGCTGTGCACACTTCAAAACAGTTCAAGTGCAGTCCAGCCTATGTGCTGCCCAGTAAACCACGGCTGTCCTACCTCTAGGGTCAGCAGGGACGCCAAAAGGAGGTTGGCCACTTCCACTCTGGAGGCATCTTCTACACACTGCAGCTTTCTAAAGAGACATGTGGCCAGACCCATGTGGAGTCATCCCAGGTCCAAGCAGACGGGCAATAAAGAGACACTCAAGGATGGCCATGGCTCATTCCCCATTGCTCCAGGTTCACAGTGTGCACATCACCTCACACACAATACTACACAAAACACCCAGGTGAAACAGAATATAGAAGGTATGCTGCATTTGCACCCAAAATTCCTGAGAAGTCAAAAAAAAATATTAAAAGGTAAAGAGGCTAAACCGACCCCTGACTTTTGCAGTGGCTTTTTTTTTTTTTTAGCTATGTACCAGATGAAATATAAGTTTTTGAATTGCCGGGCTCATATCCTCCTGACCCAGGCTGGCATTGACAGTTTACAGCAGAAGAATCTGAACTCAGTATATACCAGCAAAGTTGCCAGTATTTACACTTCTCAATCTTCTAAATTTCCTAACTGCAATTACAGGATAAAATGAGAGATTAATGACAAAAATTAGAACACATGGGATTTTGTGTGCGTCATGATTGCCGTGACAGCTGCCTACAAAACCTAATTTAAAAGCCCTGTTTGTGTAGTTTGTGGTTGTTTTATCTCTCTTAAAGACAGGGGAGAAGAAAACACCAGCAACCCTAAAGCAGCGCTTCATGGAAGACATTCAGTTGAAATAACAGGATCCTGAACATACACTGCTCTAAGGGAACCGGGCACTAGAAGCAATAGAAAACTAACAATTGGGATTCCTGGGCTGCATTTGTGAATCAGCCATTTACAGCATTTACAACGGTGATTATGAACAAGCTAAGCCAGCGGATTTAGCCCCCTCATCCAGAGTGTTCCAGCGCACTGACAGATTCTATTTCCAGCTCTACCTGAAATTACGTGTTTCAGCTTCTCGGCTGCATTACTTGAAAAGGAAATGCGGAGAGTGAAAGATGTCTGCTTTTTAACGTAACAGCATGCCATTTTAGTGACGAACAAGCGTTTCACAGAACCGTAAATAGAGACAAGGCTACAATTCCCAACTTGCCGCTCAGAGAGCAAGCACAGTTGCAGGTCAGAGCTATGCTACCACACCACGGTGGATGCTACCAGAAGAACGGAGACCTCATCAAACAATATATTTTGCATCTCTAAACAGAACAAGAGCCATGAGTGACATTGGTTCTGTCTCTACACACAAAACGAAAGCTGAGAATGACTTGCGCAATAGGAAAAAAAAAAAAAATCCAGATTTGTGGTTAACCCGGGAAAATACGAAACAAAACAAAAATGCCACGCTACTTAGAAGTTGCTGCAAGATTTGCAATTTACCTGCGGACAAAGGCACAAAACCTGATGAGTTTTCTCCGTAGCGGTGATCACTGCATGGCAAACTGCACATAAAGCAAATGAACGCAACAACCTGGGTAAGTGAGAGGGTGAAAGCCAAACAAAAGGCAGGTGCAGGGTCAAACCGAGAAGCGAGACTGCTCACAGGCAATCCCACGCTTTGTTGCAGTGTTTGTAATAAAAGTTAAATTTACCAGAAAAGCACTGTCAGAAACCTAACACGAGTGTCGCAGCTGAAACAAAAGGCTCCAGTGAAATAAAATCTAAACTGGACCCTGCTTAAATACATCATTATTGGGAAGTAATACAGCTTAGAGCAAACAAAGGCAAAAGAAGCCTTGTTCAGATTGAAAGCTTAACATGATATTACCAAAAATCAATAAAATGGCATACTTGGGATGTAATGCCCTGAGTTGTTGAGCACAGAGTCCAGTGACCTCAATCACAAGATTAAGCTGTTACACAGATTGAAAATTCAATCGTGAGGAACACACGAAAGACTGGGAAAAACAGTCAGATCTCTGGACTGGAAAGCATGGGAATACTTAAAATTTCATTTAAAAAATAAACCATTACTACATTTAAGCTACTTAAAATAAATGGGACTGTCTAATATCTCAAATGTGCAAGTCACCAAAGCTCCACTGTGCAAAGCTGAGGCCACGGTCTGCATTTAACAAGGTTTGACATTTGTTCACGGTACACTCTGCTCAACTGCAAGAAAATGCGAGATCTGTGACTCATGTTTTAAAGAAAGTATTGCCATTAAAGGCTGGACCGAACAGTTTCTGAACCAAACAACAGAAAATGGCATCATATGTTAAGTAGAAGAACCTTTTGGGTTCATTCAGTGGTTACAATCAAAAAACCAGATGGTAATCTGAGACTCTAGATGGTTTCAAAAGGAACTAAACGAAAATATCAAAAGAGAACATTTTCATCTGCCAACTTGAACAACACCCTGAAGCTGCTCTCTAATGGTGCAGCCACATTCTGGCAAATACCTCCTCAAGAGACAAGTTCCAAAATAAATTGCTTTGATTACATAGATTTTTTTCAGACTTCCTTTTAGCATATGTTCTATACAGAAGTGATCGATAAAATATTGCTACATCAACTGTTCAAAGGAATTCCTTGTGCATGGAGTGCTGGCTTACTGATATAGAAGCCCCTGCAAAGATATATGAAAAAAGAATGTTGCATCTTAAAAACAGTAATAAAGAACTCTAAAATAGATTTAATAAAAAAGGCATTTTGCAACAGGATAAAGTTCAGTAGAGGAATTGAGCTCTTTTCAAGGGAAAATTCATCTTACAGAACTCAAGAACCATTTGAGAAACTTCAGGAATAATGCTGTTTTGCTGCATGATGACAATGCTTGAAATTCATGTCAGTAGTCTCTATTATAAGAAGATACTGTTTTACAGCATCACAGGTACAAATGAGCTCTTTATCAACAAAGAAAATTGGGTGCCTGTCCAAAGAAATTTACAGTCTTGTAGATCAAGTCATTTTTTAATAACACAGTTGGAATTAAAAAGAATCCAATAAAGAATGGACATGCTGGAAGACAGGATGATTTAAAAATTCTCACCACATCACTGGTGCCAAAATATTTTTATAGAGAACTATCAGAGTTTCCAGGGATGAAATAGAAAATGTTTTGAAAGCCATGGAAACAGTATAAATGATGTTTTTCCTATGTAGATTTTACCACAAGCCCATTAAGGTCTTAAATCATAGACTTTAATAAAAGAAATTTTCAAAGGCTAAGTGCTGAGAGTTTAATGTCTTAGTGAATACGTGTTTATAGATTAAAAGCCTTGACTAAAACAAGTAGGAATTCTACGTCTCAATTTAGCAACGAAGATTAAGTATACCTCTTTCAAGGATACAAAGACTAACACTGCATTTACAGAAATAAAATTTGATATTGGAAAACAGTCCAGAGAGCAAGACATGACCAACCAACACACACCACACATTTCTCCCTAACAAAGTGGTAAGGGAAGTAAAAAGAAAGCAAATGTGCACAATTAGTTCATTTGTTCTAAAAAGATAGGATGCACTATAGCAACACAGTAAAATTATCAGCAGATAACAAGTGAATAGAACAGACAGGAAAGAATTTCCTGAGAGATACAAGCTCTGCCTAATCTTTAGGTCCAGCAGGCGTTTATATGGAAAAAGAGCAGCCTGTCACATTTGGAATTCTCTTGATGGCGTGCTTGTCACCACTACTATTAGTCCTTCCTCCTCCCAGCGCTGTCTCACGTGTGCCACACTCCTTGTAACTTTTTTGTAAGCACTGGAGAACAGGAACTACACGTGTGGTATTGGTGGAGTGCCCATCCCTGGAGGTGTTTAAAGGACGTACAGACGTAGTGCTGAGGGATCTGGTTTAGTCGAGGACTTGTCAGTGGTAGGTTAATGATGGGACTCAGTGACTTTAATGGTCTTTTCCAATCTAGGCAATTCTATGATTAGAGTAACAAACTAAAAGGGAACTTGAGGAAGAGGGAAACAACATCGCTACCATGCAAATAATAAGAAGAAAAAAGCAAATGAAATAGCAATTTTATTTCAGGGGAAAGAAAAAAGCCCTCTTCAAAGAAACCTGACATAGACTGTAGGTACTTTACAGAATTATTCACTTGCCAGAAGAAGCTGCTGCAAAGTTGTTAAAAAAAAATAAAATTAAAAAATTACCTCGCTGCTTATTGAAGCTGCAGAGGGGAAAAAAAAAATCCTCTCTCAAAGACAAAGCAAGACCCATGCAAACCTTATCCTGTGTCAGATCACCTTACCAGAAAGGGATGCCCGCCGGTTCAAAGAAATAAAACAATGAAGGAAATACACCCAAATCTGCCACAACAACGGGCACTTTTAAGGTGAAAACAGTAAATGCCAATCCACTAAAGTCATCCTAAAGCCTCTTCTCAGAAGAAACAAGTTTTCCTAATCAGCAGCAGGGCTGACTCAAAATAGCATTTCAGTAACTCCTAAAATTCTCGATGAAGGACAATTTACATCTGTGGTGAGTTTCAAAACACAATTATTGTTGTGAATGCTGGAATCCTTGGGCACATTAAACAAACAAACAAAAATGACCACAAATAACGAGGGATTAAGAGATTGTAAATGTTAATTCATTGTGATTTCACTACACAGTATCTTCTAAAAACAGGAAAAAAAAGAAGTTTGTCGAAGTTATTTTTATTGTGTTAACCATTACATTTATACCTACTTAAAAAAAAACATTCTGGAAGGGATCTCTTAGCTGACTACAGAAGTTGCGTGATTTCTGGACTAAAAATGTAAAGCTCAAACTTGAAAATCCTAGTGTACTACTTAAGCAAAAAAGCAATAAAAACATCAAGCAGCTGATCTAAGTACTTCTTGATTAAAAAAAATTCATAATAAAGCAGCATGCTGATAAACACTTTTGTTCTTTCAAATCAGCTGCTTTTTATTCTTCATATTTCTCTTTTATGATTATCAAGACATTTTTGAAGCTCTGATTCAGACCATGATTCATGGGAGAATCAGAGCTCGGCACAGAGCAGAAACCCACACAAGTTTCTGCAGATTTGGATTAATAATACCTTGCGTCAGTTTGACATAAACAATCTGGGAAAGGTAAATGTAAAAGCAGCTACCACTATCTAAGCCAATTTTAATTCCACTGTTAAATACAGAACAATATCTCCCTTACCTGATGATGTTATTAGCTACAATAAAATTTAGCTGGCCCTTACATAGACTTACACATCACCCATAAAGCAGTTTTCTTGACCATCTTGAGCGTTTGAAAATTTTCTTGCTCTGTCTTTTGTACCTGTACTTAAACAAAAGTTTTCTATTTTTATAGGTGTTTTACATTTTCTGTTAACATGCTGCTTTGCCTCTGGGGCAAGGCAACAAGAAGACCCCAACAACCACTCATGCACCATTTCTCTGTGCGCAAGTTACTTGTGTTGCATCGTGTTTGGTCTTCAAGCACAGTTTGCAATATGGAGAATACCATCAATCTAATACAATATTTGTGTCAAATAGCAGTGCTTGTATAATTCGTATAAAGTATCAAATGCACGATTTGCAGATACAGCACTGCTTTCAGAAATGTTGTAAGGCAGAAGCAAGGTAAAACGTTTAAGTAGATGCAAAATATGCAGGGATACCAGCCCAGTAACCATCATGAGCATGAGACCAGCTCTTACTAAGGCGGAATAAACATAAAATTAGAGAACCCAGATTACCAAAATAGTACAGCTCTTTGCTCTGTGTCTTCTCTGCTGGAAAGGACAGAGATTTTTAGACAAAAGGAGCAAGGACACAGCACTAGAAACTCCCCAAGGCACACGAGCCTTTGGATAGGGCGTTAACATTTTAATGATAAGTTTTAAAGCACGATGTAAATATATTTATAATACATAGTTATCCCTGCCTTGATAGACTAGAGAAACTTACTGGTCTACTAACAAATGTGTTTATCAATGATCTAATTCAAATTAGCTGCTGTATTTGAGAAGGGAAATAAACATCCCAGAGTGTACTGCAGGATTCCAGTGCGGCCACGCAACCTTCGTAATTTTATGACTGCTCGAGGCCAGGCACCACAGGCCTGCGCCGTACAGCCCCTAATAACCTGCTTTACAACAGTAACAAATGCACTACCAAAAAATAAAATAAAAAAAATCCCTTGCAATATCTAGTTCTAGCCTTTACGGGAAACACCAGGTATGCAAGAAATGGCATCAGTCTCTATCACTTGTACTTTTCAGAGAAAAGACTCATCCATTACATTCCCTCTCGCTTTCTGCTTCTGCTGTTCTCAAAAGCCCTAGTATTGCAACTGCCAAATACACCTTTACTGGAAAAAATGCACTCAACTTTAGTTACAGAAATTAATCTACCTTAAAATTTTTGAAAAATTTACACTTAATATTGTTCTCAACCCAGAGACATGTTTTTTTTTAAACCAGTCTGTTTTCACGTTACATAATTAGTATGAATACTTCCCTGTAATTGGTTTTTTTTTTTTTTTAAGCTACATTGTCTGCAATTAGCACAGCAGTAGGTTCAGTTTGTGGAAGTCAGCACACACATCATTCACAACGTGAGGAAGCACAGAAGGAGCAGAGAACATGCCAGTTCTAATGAAAAATATCCAAACTGTCCTCTCTGCTCCATTCTAATCTTCCTCTTTACATAAAAATTAATTCTGAAAATAACAAAGTCTATACAAAAAATACAAATAAAATATTTACCAGTTCTGTCAGACATTAGATTCTTTCCTAATATACTGAATAAAATATTTTCTAGGAGTTTCTAAACTGAACCCATTATTATGCAATAGCTTTCCTGTAAGCAACCTTGTGAGCACTTCATTTTTATTATTAACTTCCATAACTAACAAATGCAACATCAATACATACCTGCAATTTCTTCTATGGAGTTAGCTCTCATGTCCAAAAGAACGGTGCCATTCAGGATACAGCTTCTCAGCTCAAACAAGCTATGAAGCGACAGTGTGGCAACATACGGTTTGCTCCACCTCTCCCCACCATCCTCCACATCTTCTTCAAACTTCAGCCACCTGTACAAACAAGCAATTTTATAACTCCACTGTGTTTAAGAAAAAAAAAAAAAAAAAGAATCCGTTAATATTGAAAGTTCATTGTTAAACATGTCTTTGGATTTCACTTTATTCCTTCCTCCCTTGCCTGCACCTTCCCATATAATGCTGCATTATACCATTTTCAAAGAAATTCTGACCCTAGAGATGAAAATAGAAGTGTATTGAGTAATTATTATTTTACGTTACAAAACCTTTGAGTAATTCTTTGGCATACAATGGTATTTCTATGATAGAACCACAGGCAGTATGAAAAGGATAGAGGTAGAAAAGAAGAAAAGCTATACATAATAGAATATATGAGAGAATTTTCTCAGTTTAGTCTTCACTTTGGACTAAGCACAACAGAACAGTACATAAAAATATACTGACATATTCACACTTCACAAAACCTGCATCCATTAACACCACCATCACCTTTTCACAAAAGACATTGCTGTGAACTTCTTACAAGTTGTTAGTTACTCAAATGCACTAATCTACTCATAAAGCCAGGAAAATATCATGCAAAATTTAGGCTATTTTCCGTTTTAAAAGTTCAGTCAAATTTAAAACCTCACTGGCACACACACAAGCAATGCGTAAACACTTGTGAACAGTCTTTCAAGCTCCAAACGATGAGCCTTACTGAGGCAAAGCAGCCACGTGAATGACATGGAACAGCACTTTAAAATCCAGTAACCACAACATATCTGCTCCCTTCCTGATACATTCCGTTTCTTCTAACGGTACCAGCTGCCTCCTCATCACTCTCCCATTATTTACAGAGAATCATAGAATTATTTAGGCTGGAAAAGATCTTTAAGATCATCAAGCCCAACCATGAACCTAGCACTGCCAAGACAATTTGCCCTCAACTCCTAAAATCTCCCATCTCTTGTGTCCAGCCCTCTCCTCCTCGTTGTAGTTAAACGTTTTTACCTCCATTCTGTGCGGGCCAGTTTGTGTATCTCATATTTGCCCATGAGACCTCATTCCTCTCCATCAGACTTCTCTTTTCCACTCCCTTCACTGCAATCTTTCTTCTCTTCCCAGCCTAAGCAGGCTATCTCCTTTAACTTTTCAGTCTTCCAGAGAAGCAGCAAGGAGGACACAGCAAATATAAACAATTGCTTCCAAAAAGCTGAGCCAGAAATGGAATTTGCATATGCAAATGAGGTATTCCAACCAGATTTTCAATACCATGTCCAAGTGGACACAAATTAACACACTCGACCTTCACCAAACCCAAGGCCATAGTTTGAAAGGAATGAGCTACAAACTCATGAAAGTTACCAAGAAGCATATGAGAAGGAAAAAATAACCTTTTTTTTTCATTTTGCAGTTCATAGAATCATAGAATCATTCAGGCTGGGAAAAACGCTTGGGATCATCGAGTCCAACCATCAACCCTACTCTACAAGTTCTCCCCTAAACCATATTCCTCAACACTACATGTCTAAATCATGAAAACAGCTTTACTTAGAGTTTGTGGTGTCAATCAGACACCAAAGCTTATGCCCAACAAAAATCCATAAGACGCTATTGTTGCAGCTCAGATAATCATATTTGCTATCACGACCATCTCCATCAGTTTTAATTTGAATAGTATAATTCTACAGGCTGCACCCAATTTCCTATGGTTAGTAAAACTTATGTTACATTATTATTTAATGAGCCAACCTGCTAGTACATAAATGTAAATCATACCCAGCTGGAGAATTCTACCTTTGAAATAAATTTCTGGTTTGATTTTAATAAGCATGACGTGTTAACTAATCTCAACAGGGGAAAATCATATTTATCACCTTTTATCTTTTTGGAAATACTCCTCTGTTATGTCAGATAATCCTTACCTAACATACCGAATGAGGAACAGCAGCAGTAAACACAGAAGAAACAAACCTCCAATCTCACACACAGTCATTCAATCCTACAGGTTCAAGTGGTTTTGAAACTCAGAATGCCATTTTAACAACCCTCAGAATTCATGTATGAGATTCAAGGATAGAAATGGCTTTGAAATCCAAATTCAAGCATGGACTCCAAGTTCGCCAGTTTTCTACTCTTTTTAGTGTCTCAGCAAAAAAGGACAAATTTTAATATATTAACTTGTGCAGTTTAAACCCTTAAATTGATATGGTTCATAACTAAAATCCTTTCATAATTTCCCAGAAAACACCACCAAGCCCACTTGTATATTGAGCTCATGTGTTACAGGTATCCCTCATGCTTGGAATATTTTCAGAGCTTAGTTGTGCCCGATGACACAGAAGAGCAGCTCCATTCAGAGGGTTTTCTTTTACTGGTGAAGACCAGCACTGGTAGATAAATCATACAGGTCAGTGCCTCTCGTAGCGTACTTGCCTGAATAAAACACGCCAACGAATTTCAGCAAGGTACGTTACTATGGGAAAAACATGACTCAGATGCACGTATGTTTAGATAAACGCACACGTGTGTCACAGACACCCCCCGTTGATTTTTCAGGGGTTGGTGGAAGAGCATGCACACTTCATTGTGGACTCAGTTACAATATTTGGGGGCACAATATGGACGTGGCTGAGTTGAACATGATCCACTTGATAGTCTGTTATGTCTGCAGCAGAAAGCTGGAGCGTGTACTAACAAACTCGCTCAAAAGTCAGTGTTATTAATGTAATCTTACCATTGGTATAAATTTCCTGTGAGCTTTGACCTGCCTATGCCGATTAGAAAAATGAGCCAAAGTAAATAAGCATGTCAGAAACAAAGCAGAAGTGACAGACCTCAGGTTTTGGTGACCTAGTTTCTTCAGAAGAAAGTTTTGATACAAGGGAGATGCATTTTCATTTCATATTCATAGTTCTCTGGTAAATCCCTTTTCTAACCACTATTAACAATTTACTTTCTAAACTATGGACCAAGGTTTATTTTCCTAACTGTGCTGTTCCATTAAAATTCAAGCCTCGACACTTCCCTGTTGGTTCCAACTATTTTCCTTCTTACTAAATATTCTTTTCTGTTCCAGAACTGCAGTGATTTTCTTCTGAAATTTTCATTTGAAATTAGCAGATAAATGAGTCTCAACTGTTTGGGTAAAACTTGCTACAAATCAGGCACTACTTTCCAGCCATGACCACAAAAGACTACTAGGGTAGATTTGAACATGAATTGCTTCCCTAATAGCTACAATTTAGAATTATAGCACTGTACAGATAAAATAAGCCCAACCGTTATGCTTCAGTGTGTTTCTCCCTAATTTATTGGAAATATTTTTTTTCAGAATAGGGACTATACTTCATGCATTCTCTATGCAATTGTACAGCTAGGCCACATACAAAAATTGATTATAAGACACTTGATTTTTAAAGGTATGTGTTTCTTCTGGCTTGAAATCAATTAATGATGAAAAAATCCATAATTTTATCACTATATCAATGTAACTAAGTTATTCCATTCTGCTTGCTAACTAATTCCACGGATGGGCCAGCCTAAATCAGATTGTGGGATGGAACAGGCTGTAATAGCAGTGCACTTTCTTGCTCCTACTAATTAATCTGCAGAGGAATGTTTTTGCTCATGAGAAATGTTAAGGAAACTGGAGAAGGGCAAACCTTGGAGTCTCCTAATAGCTGAGAAGAAAAAAAAAAAAAAAAGACTAGAAAAGGACATAACACTTCCAAACAAATGAAATAGGAATAGAGATGATTTACCTTAAAAGAACACAACGTTTTTATTGAACAAGAACAAAATGTCTCCAATAATTTTCTGCAGTTTGGTCATGATCTTTTTTTTTAATGTTAAGGCTGAACTGTGTGTGGACTTTCAATCAAATTGAAAATATGAAGATAGAGATTTACTGCAGAGTCAACCTAACCCTTCAGTCCATGCAGAGCTTGGTGAAATGACCACAGAACTGCTCAGTGCCATCACTCTCATTAAACACAATTAATGACCGAGTCTTCCTCTAGATCATTTGCATTTAAATTCATCTACCTGAAACTATGTCCAAAGCCAGACAGTAAGATTTACAAATACTTCCAGTGGCATTTTTCACACCAAATACATGCAATAAGGCTGGAAGATCAACAGACTTGGGGTGTATCCTTTCCATATCATGCTTTAATATTTCTGAAGTCCTGATTCAACCACCAGTATTGAAAGTGATTCATTGTATTAGTAAGGATAAAAACTTGCACATTAAACACATCCCATTTCTATTACTCTACCCAAAGTCACCTTGTTCTTTGTGGATGATATCCTTATCTATTTCTAGCATAACAATACCTCCCAATTTCTATCATCAGCAAGTTTCATTATGTATAATCCTGTTTTTTGTCATTCAATAACTATTTACTAAGACTAATTCTTCAGAAGTTGTTTGTCACTACCTTCCACACTAATACTTTCATCTTCCAGCATGACCTGCTGCAGCTCTTCAATTAGTTCCTTACTCACTAATACAATTTTTACACTAGGAGCAAGTTAAAGTAATAAATTCCCACTGCTGTATCATATCAAATGCTTTACTAAGAAAATTAGATCCATTGTTTTTTCTTTGTCAGAAAAACAAAAATAAATTACCCAATTAAAATGCATTATTAAGTTAGTCTGACATGATACACCACTATTTCATTTTAGCCAGTCTTCCACTTAGGTCCAAGTCTACAGTTATTCTTTCCTTCAAATGCTAAGTCTTGCATAGCTTTGAAATCTGAGTATCAGGCTCAGTTCATTCCAACCATTTTTATCCTTTATTGAATAGTGTTGCTGTGTTTGCTCTAGTACAACAACCCAGCCGATAAATTCACAGAAAGATGGGATTTACCATTCCCACTAAATCCACATTCTTTCAGTTTTCTAGGATGGAAATTATTGCACCCTCTTATTTGCACAGCTAAAGCACCTGGGACTCTTGTCTTCATTTTGCATTGGGTCGTTTCACTGCCATCTCCTCCTTTTCTAACAGCCAGCCACCCCATGTCAACCACTGTTTGAAATTTTTGGATCCAAACTAAAAAAGATAATTTATCTCGACCAGTTCTTTCTGCATGGCAGCCCCATCCTTTCTTTGTTTTCATCTTATTTCCAAAGTTAGTACTAGCTATTATACTCCATTCTTGTATTTTCTGAGCCCCAAACCCATGGTTTTCTTGGCCGTTTTTTCCTGTCCTTTTTCAACAATCTCATCTTGTTTCTCTTAAACATTTTTGATTCATTCATGGATTCCCAAATGGCAATTAAAAAGGCTGTACAGACAGACAGACAGACATGCAGACAATCTAAACAGAGATTTATTTCACCTATTCCTTCCAAATTCTATCTTAAATATTTATGTTAATAAAAAATTGTTGCAATTTTTCCAGAAAAAATTTTTCAATGATTTCAAGAGTTGTGTTTTTTTTGACTAAAGAATCTGCTATTTCCCTGCTTAAATATAACATAAGCCAGAGTGATTTTTATTTTTAATGACAATAGAAGCAAATAGCCTTCCTACGAGAGGTTCTATATACTCCTAATCAGTATGAGAACACTGCAGATGATTAACTTGATTAGACCCTCTCTCTCTGAATATTAATAAGATTATTTAGGAACACTACTACATTCATTTTGCAGCACAATCCCCATATGAGAATTTTCTACATGTAAAGATCTATATTTAGCATCTGTCTATGCCTCCTATGGACACATATGGGAAGGGAAGGTCATAGAAAATTCTGTGGCCCTCTGGGAAAGCAGGAATTTGAGTAAAATTAAAGGGTAAGCTGTCCTGGTTTCACTGCGACAGAATCACAGGTCTGCAGGCCGTTGGCAGGTCTCAGTCAGCCAGGAGCTTGATTTGGGGAGCAACATCCCGGGCAGCTGCCTCGAGCTGGATACAGGTGTATCCCAGCCCGGAAACTCCACATATGATAAAGAGGGAAGTCTGGTGAGGACAGAAGCTCCTTCTCTTCCTTCTCCTCCTTCCCGCTCGTGGAGAGGCTGCTTTCCCAGTTACTGGGACTGCCATACATTCGCTGGACTGAGTAGAACTTTATATTAGCATTGGTATTAGTTTTGCTGTCTCATTTAACCCATCTTCACTTCAACCAGTGGGTCTCCTCTCCTCTTCCCGGTCCCCCGTTGTCTGCTGGGGAGGTTTCACCATTTGATAGAGCAACTGCTAGAGTTTAGCCCTGGATATGGTCACAGACAAAAGCTAACAGCCATACTCATGTCAAACAGCCCACATACATAGTTCCCCACAAAACCCCTTCAGAAACAGCACCATTTTTATCCTACTGACACCAAAGATGGGATCCACAGACGTCTGGGCATCACTGAAGGGACCCTGTCAACAAATATTGGCAGGGAAGGAGAGAACCGAGGTTCTAAGAAGAAACATGAAGTAAGGATTGCCGGGAAGTGTAAAGGGTTAATGGAACTAAGCAAGTCACGGCCCATTTAGATGTTCAAGGGAACAAACATAAAACCAAAAACAGTTCTGTTCCAATATTTTTTTTTTCAGCAGAAATGCAAACAGTCCTTTCACACTAATTTTGCAGAAACAAAATAATCCAATGTTGAATACTCGACGAACTGTTCATAGACAGTTAGAATATATAAAAGTTTTATTGCTCCAAAAGTAATCTCATTCCTTGCTTTAATCTTTTTATAATGATAATTTTAACAGTTTCTTGAGGATTCAAACAGAATATGAAGTTTGAAAGTTTCTTATGAGCTAAAACAGAAGTAAAAGCAGTAATTTTTAATTCATATACATGATAAGTTTAATTGATTTTTTTCCCTTGATATTCATTCTGACCTATATTTCATAAATCCAGATGAAAACATTTGGCTCTGGGAAACAACAAATGCTGTTGTAATACTAGCAGTCAAAGGATTAAAATTATGGTTTTATTTAAGCTTTATATCCAAAATCTGTTTCTGAGCTTGCCACAGCCTTGAAGTCATTCCTCAGTACACTAGCAATGAACAGCTACAGACAATTTTTAAAAACTCATGAAAACGCTCACCTTGCTGTCTCCCTCCACTCCGCGTCCTCTCCTTCGCGCCAACAAATTTCATCAAGCTCAGTAAAGAGATCGTGAGGAATGTGTTCCTCGTCATCATCTTCTGTTCCAAGAATAAACTGCACCCTTTGTGACGGGGTATCTGTGGAAAAAAAAAAAAAAAAAAATATATATATCAAGTCCAGAACATTGATTTTTTTGACCTGAGTAAGCAAACACCTAAAATTTCAGGAGTTTATCCAGACTCTTTCATCCACATTGCTTACTGCCACACAGAAAACATGATTATAGTTCTGCTGTGAGAACGTTCATACACAAACACCTGCGAATCGAGACCTCTTTATTAACTGCAGTTTTCTAGCCCGCTAATTAAACACATCTAAAGGTAGAACGTGACATACAGAAGTAGTGATTATCGGAAGTTGGAAGGGTATCTCACAGAAAGAAGTCAGCACAGGTAGCAGCATAAAAAGAGCTGATAAAAGTCTTTTACTGCGGTGTTACAAGAACGGCTTTGCTACATCCTCAGTCTGAATCTACAGATCTAGCCCAGCTCACAACGCTGGTACACTAAATGTGCATTCTTTGTTCTACCTAGCAGGAGAAAGAAACCAAAAGAAACCTTTCTAATGTCAATATACAACTGGGAACTTCAAAAATAATACATCACTACTTACACCTACCACCCCCTGCTCCTTTGGAAACTGTTTCTACACAGTTAGGTTGTTCTAGATGAAGTTATCTGCCCCAAATTCCCCGTTTTAGTCTTTCTCTGTCTCCCTTTGACATTCCTACCAGTTATTTTCCTTTGTACCCTTTCAGTTCGGACCACTAAATATATGTTGGAAACATTCTGGGTTTTTTTGGTATCACTCAGAAAAGAACGTATGTGTATATTGAGTGTTCATAGCTCAAATGACATTAAGTCCAAAAAAAAAAAAAATTAAAAAAAAAATTTACCTATTTAAATGAAAAGCTCAAATGAACAAACTCTGGATGAAACCCACTTTCCCTAGAAATATATAGTTATATTTTCCTGCTAATGTATTTTAGATTTCTGAGAGGGACCCGAAGTCCTTTGTGACAGCTGATAGGGGCCAGGCTGCCTGTCAGCTGAAAAACTGGTCATCTAGCAGAACAGCTCCACAGTTCCTCAAACATTGTCTAAATGAAGTTCTGTTCTATATTTATAAGACAAGCTACAGTATTTTCCATCTAGCAGTGGAAAGCATCACTGCATAGGATCTCCAAGCTCTCCGAAGTTTGGAAAAACTGAGGGGATAGCGCTCATGGAATGCTCCTTAGAGAAGAAATAGAGCACTGATCAAAAATAATTACATGGGCCACTGATAAAGGAGATCAAATTTAGCAGTAAAGACACCTTTCTGGTAGTAGTAGTAGTCTTGCTATAGCAATGAAACACAAACAATACATGACAGTTTTCACCTGAGGTCTATTTGCTTAAACAGAGTGTAAAGATATAGTAAGGGCAGTCCTATTTACTCCTTGGAGTAAACAGGCAAGGAAATGAAACTCCAGAAGAAATATGGGACAGGAGGGAGCGAGAGATGGGCTCAGGTACACCAGCTGCAGGTGGACAGCTAAGGGGACAGAAATTACTTTTGGTGAGTCAAAGAACAGCAACAACCTCCTCCACTTTACCCTCTTTTATTACTCTACTCTCTCACTGTTCAGTCCTCTTTTTTAAGACCATTTCATCCTCTATTCTAGACCCCCTTCCAGCCTCTCTCTACCTACATTTTTTCAAAAGTCTTTGTTCCTCATATCTACATTTTGCTACGTTCTGAAGAAAGATGAAGTAAATATAAATATCGAGATTTAATCTGAGACTAGAAAGCACGTTCTGGTCAAAAAGTGCGCAACTTGTTAAGTCTATTTGCCAGAAAGGAAAAAATTCAACAAGATAATAACTTGCAAGGGACAAGTGCATATGACTAGTGACAGAATACGGAATACAAGTGACTTTGGTAGAGAGCTGGCCTGCAGTGAGAATCCGAGAGTAAGCACTGCCAGGAACATCCTGTACTCCTGACAAAATCAGCACTAGAACTCATTTACAGCAACAGCTACTGTTAAGTAATAAATGAGTAGTGTTGTACAGCAGAGCTGCAGTTTTCTGACAGTTATCATACCCATGCAAATGCCCGCTTTCAGCGTGGGAAGGGAAGCAGAGGATCAGAAATCTCTTGAAGTCAGTTGAGTAGTAACAAGGAAACACCTTACTGCTGGGATTTGCTCTCACCGGGTCTTCTGCGTAACATACAGTTACTGAACTGACAACAGTGAAGAATCTACATAAATGACAAAATAGGCACTAAATTCTCCTCTTTCTTGTTAACACACCAGTTAAACTAGCTGCTAGATTCTGGCTATCAATCTTTGCTGCTTTAATTTCTATTGGTGTCTGAAACCAGCAAGCCAAAGCTTGACTTTCAGACACCAAGCTGGAAACTGAAAAATAAAAAAAAAAAGTTGTTTGCTTTATAGTACAATAATTTTATTTCAAAGACAAAACCCTAAGAGAATTAAACAATAGAAACATAATTTTTTTTTTTTTTTAATCAGATCTGTTGGTTGTGCTTATAAAATTGAGTTAACAGGATTACTCATGTGAGCAATGCCAGATGGATTTGGCTCTTATTCATAGGAGTAAAATACCAAATATGTCATTAATGCGTTATATGGAAAATGAATAATATACGATTCAAAAGCAGAACGAAAGAATACTTCAATTGCTGACTGTCAAACTGTGATAACTTAATCCTCAGTGGAGAAGCATAATATTTGCAAATTAGGACACTCAATGTTTTTTGAAGTCTACGAAAACAGAAATTGGCTTGAATATTAGCTGTGTCTATCTCTACTTCTAGTACAGCCAGCATAAAAAAAGAATCCTTCATATTATTGTTGCTATTTCCAAAAAGTATCGAAAATAGTCTAGATTAAGCTAAAAAAAAAAAAAAAAGGAGATAATTTGTTACATCAGTATTTCTATCACTGCAGTGGTTTGATGTCAAAGCACAGACATATTAGAAGCGACATGAATTTCAAGTTCCACAATAGCAGCTTATGATTCTCCCACGCAAATGGCTGAGCACTGGTTCAGGAGATCACAGAATCATAGACTGTGTTGGGTTGGAAGGGACCTCCAAAGGCCATCTAGTCCAACCCCCCTACAATAAGCAGGGACATCTCTAACTAGGTCAGGGTGCTCAGAGCCCCATCAAGCCTGACCTTGAATGTCTTCAGGGATGGGACCTCCAACACCTCTCTGGGCAGCCTGTTTCAGTGACCCACCACCCTCATATGAAAGAACTTTTTCCTACTATCCAACTTAAATCTACCCTTTTCTAGCTGAAAACCATTCCCCCTCATCCTCCAGCAGCAGCTGGGACAAGGCAGAAAGTCTGATACACAACAGGCACAGGTGTACCATCAACAACCACCCATGCTTTGTTAACGAGCCATCTTGCTCAGGAGAAGTTGAAGCAGCTTCCCATTTGCTGTGGCTCCACCAGCCTGTGGAACCTTCTGCCAGACTCTGGTGTCATACCTACCTGGGTTTCTCCAGGCATGTCCTCACATCATCTCTGCGGTACTCAGACACCCGAACTACACCTGATAGCAAAAATTCATTGAATGCATGAAAAATCTGAGTATTCCATGCTTAACAATCTAACCACACTGCGTTGTTAAAAGGGTAAAAATTAAGACCTGGTGGGTACACAGTCATCGCGAGCACAAATTCACACCGGGATTCAGTGCTGCAGAAAGGAAGCGACTCTATGCCTCTTTAGAAAGACATTAACATCCCTAAAACAACAGCGAGATATGGGCCTGTATACCTGCCAAACCAGCAAAACTGAAAGCCAGAAGTGCTAATCCCCTAATTCCCAGAGGCCAACGCGAAGAGCTGCTCCCTGGAACCGGGCAGTTGGGAGCAGTGCCCTACAGCAGGTCAGGATTGCTCCTGGTGAAGCCCAGACTTGGGCTGGAGTAAGAAAGCAGGATCACCCTCAGTCCCCTCACATAAATTCAGCTCAGCAAACAACCTGCTCCACTGCGCCTGAGTGACCCACATCTCCTCCTCAGTGCGTGCCAGGATTTCTCCTGGGACAAACCACCCCGCGTGCAATCTGCCCAAGCCACACCACAAGCAGAGACACAGCCTCGGGTACACATAAAATGTATCCACATTTTGTCCTCTCCTCTTGATAAAATCCAGAACAGGTGTAAAATATATTTCTGGTAATATTCTATTAGCTAAATTGTCAGAAGAGGTTTCTGTATTTCTAAGCCTGTTGAGAATCTGCCTTGAAGGGTAGCATTACTAAGCTAACACTTCTGATTGGGGTCAGTGGATGTGGGGGTGAAAAATCACTTTCTCTACATTAGAAAACATGCTAAACTTTAAAGTAAGTTTTACATCACAGAAGTTCACATAAGATAGTAAACATCACAGACAAGATTTAATCCATGCCTCATGCTCTTGTACATTCACATTCATGTAAAATTAAATATACAAACTATTTTTTTTGATTGCTCACTGCACGGGACAGGCTGCAGACAAGGAGTGAACCAGTGGAACACTGCTGACACCCACAACAACTCCTTTCAAATGAAGAGGAAAGGCTGTGAAAAATTCACAGGAAAAGGAAGGATTGGTTCACACAAACATTTACGATCCTTCTGCTTGTGCTCACCAAGAAAAAGGTGGATGGGGGATCTCCTCCCACCTCCTTCCCATGCAGGTTGGACTGTCCTTCAGCTCAGCAATTGGTAAAGTCAGGGATCATAAATTACTTTTTTTTTTTAATTAGAAAATGTGGTGAAAATTAAGGCAAAAGTTATGTTACTAGAGACCCCATAAAACAGCAAACAGCCACTCAGAACACTTCTGAAAATCTCGTCACAGACCTTAGAAACCATGCGTTAGGTTGGCAGAAAGTATTCCCTTGCTTGCTTCTCTGGCACTTTATACATATAATCTTGTTTTCAGGAAGCTCTCGCTACATTTTCTCCCCATGAATTGTTTCCATCACCTCAAGGCTATGACAAATAATCTTATATCTTGGATCTGACAATACGGACAATTCCCAAGCTTCAATTCTCTTCTTTTTGCTCAATTCATAAAACTGCAATTATGATACATTCTTTTAATCCAGGTTTGCTGCAATCTGTTCCACAGCTGCCCAGAGATTCAAACTTCCAAGTCCATCCTGCAGCAGACAAAGCCTACAGTTAAGGGCAGGAGAACCCTCTTAACAGCTGTACTCTTTACAAATAATTCAATTTGCTCCATCAATGCTCCTTTGAGGCTTGAGGTTAGCTACCAAATAGTCAGCTGAGTCCTTTCATTACACTTTCTTCAAGCCCCACTAGTAAAGTAGAGAAGTCCCCCTCTGCAATTCACTTGTTTGCCTGCATTACCTTCAGAGAGCCCTTCCTGATCCAGGAGAACCGTCCTCTCTTGGCTCACCTCCGGGGCTGCTCACCTTCCCTTGCCACGTCCGGTATCTTGAATCACAAACTTAAGCCTCTTTAAAACTAGAGATTAATAAAAACTGAGTTCCTAAAAGAACAACCCAAACCTTGCACGAGCCTCAAAAACGTCTCCTCCCAGAAGACACCACAGGAGGCTGAAATCAAACCCAAGTGCTCACAGCTGTGTTCACTTCACCCTCACAAAACCTGCCCTTAAAGACACCCTGCTGAGAGCCGACCCCTCCCCGTTCCACTCCATTTTAAGACAGAAACATAAATATCTTTAACTCCTAGAGCGCAAGCACAAGAAAGCTGTTTCACTGGTTACAAGCGAAAAAACAGACCTCAAAAAACCACAGAAAACTGCCACTAAAATCCACGTGCATACCAAGCCAGGGCCGCTCCACGTGCCAGAAGGAAATCTGCACCAGTGCCACCACAGCGCCGAGGCTGGACAAAGGTTGGACTTGATGACCCTGGAGGTCCTTTACAACCATAATGATCCTGTGAGGGAGCAGTCCCAGTCTGCAGCTCTGCAGCCCATGGGGCTGGCACCTATCACCCTCCCGCCAAGCAGCACCAAGGAGCTGCTGTAAGCCAGGAGGAGCATTTTGCCAAGCTCGTTTTAATTTGCATCCAAGCCTTAATTTCATTCGCAGCAGCCACCATGCTTGCCCCACGAGGAAAGCGGTGGAGGAGAGGAGCTCAAGTGGGCATGAAACTGGGGCCTTAATTACAACAGCAGCGTTTCAGCTGGGAACAGTAAACCTCTTCAAAGCAAATAGCACTCCTGCGTTTTTAACTAGAATGGATGATTTCGATGGATTTCTCCTCTTCTTTCAAAAAATTATGAGGCAAAATGGTGGAAATCTGGATCTTGAAACCACTTTGCTTGTCATTTTTGCTACCTAAAAAAGCCTCCCCATGAGGAAGTTATGCAAATTATGCAATTCAAAGGCACATCTTGGAAACATCTTGGGCAACCTCATCTCAGCAAGAGGCAACAGACCAACAGCAAGAATCACAGGTGTGACAAAAACAGAAATAAAACAAGTAACCGAGCTGTGCCCCTAAATGACTGGACTCCCTTTTATTCCTCTAACTACACATTCTACACGTTATTTGCCTACAGGCTCTGAGTCTGCACACTGAGAACACTCAGGTTATTTCTCAAAAGCGACGGTAAGAGATTAAAAAAAAAAAAAAAAAAAAAAAAAAAGAAAGTTTATGAGCTGCCATCGAAATGTTCTAAAAAAAATATATTCCCTGCAAAAACCTTTGCTCAGAAAGTATCTGGAACAGCCTTCCCAGCCAGGATGCAAAGGGATTATTAGCAGGAAGCTTGCAGCCAGGGGCATTACCCTGAATACAGGTGTTTTCTAGCCGTGCTGATACAAAGAAAAGTGCTTAATAAATTGTTTTTCACTGGATAGGAACCAGGTGGCACCTGCCCTCCCTGAGTGGGGCCTGCTCAGCCCCCCAGCACTGTGTGCACCACGCAGCTCCCCACAGCAATGATAGCAGAGCAAGATCTGCACCTAGCAGTACATCACAGATGAAGTTATAAATTATACAGTTATAAGTTATGACAAAAAAATAACACTTCGCCCCATGCTTGGTTAACTGAGCAGTCTGGCGCACTTCATGCCTGAATATTTCAGGCCTTTACTTGTTCCAGCATCTCTATTATTCAGTTGTTGCATCTTTGGCTTTTATTATACCCCCTTTCATACTTCACTGCTTCAAAACACTGCTAATTTATTCTCTTGTATCATAAAAATCCTAATGTATTTTTCTGACTTACTTCAAAGCAGTGTTTTCTATCAGCTGGTCTCAGAGCCTTTATTTTCTCCATCTTTCTTCTTGCACCTGCTCATTGAAATGTTTTTTTTTCTTTCCCCTCCTCCCTCCCAGTTCCCAAGAATACAGCCTCCTACTCTTCAGCAGGAATGTGTTAAAAGGTGTCTATAGAGAGAGGGAGCTAAGCATTCCTGCGTGTTCAATTAAATCAGAATGAATCATAAATTAAGGGACTACTTTGGATCTGCTCTCTTAGCCCCTCATACTGAGCTATGCAGCAAGAATAGGAAGGGCATTTGTCTTGCTTGAAACTTCCTCCAGCCTCTGGGCACCGTTAGAACCTTGTGGTCATGGGGAATGCGAGCCAAGAAGCATTACTGAGGTTTAGTGGATTCAGATTTAGTGCAGGGAGTATCTGTTGCTCCCTCTGTGTAAATACAGCATAGGAAAAACTATGATTATATTCTCTCTAAAGGCAATGCTTCTCCCCAGGCAGCACAACAACCTGTCTGAAACTCCTGCACAGAAAATCCATAATGAAAGTGAGGATTTGGATACAGACCACAATTAATCCCCACACAATTTTGTCTGCCTGCTCTGACTGTGATTAACTCTTTCACCACGGTATAAATTTCAGGTTTGCCTTCGTAAAGCAAATCCCTTTCACATGCTTCTGCGTAGATGAACTGATGTCAAAGCTCAGTCAAAGTCTGGTTCTCAGGCCAACCTTCCAGGAGTCCAGGCAAGAGGAAAAATCCTCAGATATTAATACTTAGATATTATGTCAGGATGGAAAAATGGGGTATTTCCAGAGCTTTCTGAATGTTTGGTAGTTCTGTCTTTGGCTCCTTTGATCGTTATCACCCAAGCATTTTGAAGAGTATCTTTGGCATTCCAGATCCAGAGAAGACCTGCATGTTTCTGGCCTGTATCTGTCTGTCCTGGCCTTTAGGAAAGCAGTAATTTGCATGTCATGATCTATAGACACTTTAATTAGTAGTTCTAATACATTTACAAATGAAAATGCGACTTACAAAAGTGCAGTCCTGCACTTCTTTCCAACAAATACGCCTGTAGAGAAGTATGCCGTGGATACCAACTTACAAATGCACTTCAAAACTATCCTTTTCATGTTACTGCTATTCCATCTTGGAGCTCTCTTGAACACGGGCTGATTTTTGCTTAACACAGAATTGTGTTGGATCATGCATTTTATTGTACGCACAACTGTCAGAGACTATTAAGGACAGATTTAGCCAGTTAATTTTTTTTTTTTTTTCCCACTTTGACATTAGGAAGGACACAAGTCTAGGTCTCGAGAAGCTGAAAGAACAGAGCTAAATACTCAGCCAAAATGTGTCACATACTGGCACTTAAATAAAATGAGATGACTCAAGAGAAGACATTCCTTCATAGTTGAAGATATCTCAATTCTTGGATAAAATAACTTTCAGTTGTTTTTATTTCATCTGACATTATATGCCTATTCTTCTTGACAACTATTTTAATAATTTATGAACCGTCATTTTACAAGAAACCAGTTTCAATATGGTATTGGGTCTTCATCATTTGAAATACATTCCACAGCCAATTTTTTCTTCACTGTTCAGTCTTCAAAACAGAACACTCATCTACTAAGTTTGAAAAAGTCCTGATTTTGTTTCATTCTCAGCATACATTGTGGTAGATTTGATTATTTCAAGCTCTTTACAATATACTTAACCATCAGCACTTATAATCTACTTGCCCCAAAGCTTTCTACATACATAATACAAACTTTGTTTGAAAAGAAAGTCTTACAATTGCTATTCTGTAACCTGAAATTACACTGCTACATGTTCCTAATGATTTTAAAACATTCTTCTGTTGCATATTGACAAACATGCTTCCATTGTATTTCTAACACTTACTAGAGCCTTGGACATTTCAGTACATGTGTTTTTTGTTTTGAACAACAAATCATTTCCGCATGTGTTTTGAGACAAAGCTTGACCAGTTTAATTATGACTACCTTTTTCTGTTTCTTGTAATGTTTTTTAATTTCAAATGTTGAGAATTTCAGGAGTTTTGTATACGGTTCATTTACTGGAATGTATTTTTTCCTCTTTGCTCTCCAGTCCCCAGCGGACTCATCTCAAAACGGCACATTACAATGTCACGTGAGGAAAAAGGTGAACACAATCTGGATTGCAGCTCATATCTGATAAAACACTGCAGTTTTGGTAGCATCAACATTATTAGAAAACTAATTGTAGAGAACCACAACTCCTCTACAGTACGTCACAGGGCAAATATTCCAGATCCTTTGCTGAGGGCAGTTGATGCCATAAAGCACTTACTCGGTAGTGGTGGCAGTCTACCTTTATGAGAACACTTATGGACAGTTTCTTACAGTGGTAGAAATTACTGAGATTTCTCATGTATTGACTGCCACTGGTTGCTGCCCTTCTTGGCTCTCCAGCAGGGACTGGAGAGGCTCTGGTGGGTTCTCCAAAACCCCACTTTTTGACGGTTGCGCATACAACAAAATCATGTCCAAGCCATAACACGACAGAGTAGGCCTAACCATACTGATGTTTATTATTAAAAGATCTATGCAAAAATAAAATTTATCTTACCAAAAGGAGGAGACTCTCTCCCATCTTCTAATCCTGAGTCTCGCTCTCTGTCTCTCTTTCTGTGCTTGTGTCCACGGTGCCTATGGCGTCGGTGACTTTTTCTTCCACCCAGTGGCACGTGAACTCCAATGAACAATGTTCGATGGCCTGTAGGTAAAAAAATGTTACCTTTCAAAAAGGGGTTGTGGCAACATAATAACAATATTAGCACTAATGGTAAGATAATTATTATAATTATGTCACTGTATAATATTGATTATTCTAACGTTAATAGTCATAACATGATTGATTACAGTCATGACGATGCAGCATCACAGATAGACAACCCCTTGCTGCAGGACAAAATCTCAGGACTGAAGTCCTTATGATGCAGTGCCAGATGTTTGGGGTTCCGATTTTTTTCCTAATTTGCATCTCTGCGTGTGAACTTTCATTAAAGCCAGACAAGTATTCTGCAAAATGTCTTCCAAAACAGCAATGTGAAGAGACACATGGATCTCTACGCAGTGAACATTTGGTGAAGTTGCTGTTTACTTTGTGCGTACAAGAACATTACAAAACTCATTGCTACTTATGAGCCAAACCTTGACAGAATTCTTGCGGGAAATTCACTGAAGGGGGAAGAAAAAAAAAAAAAGAAAAAACAACCAACTAAACACTATGGAAGCTAGACTGCAAAATCCCTATACAACTTTATAGGCTCACACCATAAATACATTGCTGGAAGCTCAGGGTGCTTTCATTTCTTCTCTTATGTTGTTAAAATACAGAAGAAAGTGCACATTGCCATGCCTACCACCATCTTTTGAGTCTCTGAGCCTGAGGAATTTTATGTTGCTGATCAAGCCCAAAAGATTTAGTTCCCTTAGTTATGTAGGCTAACAGGATGGGAGCACACTAAAGCATTTAGAAGGAGGAGAGCACAGGGAAAGCGTGCAGAAAGTACCACAAAACAGAACAAATGGGAAAGGAATCACGACTTGCTACATGCAGGTCTCCTACAGTTACTCAGCAGAAAGACACAGCCCAGATTACTCATCTCAAGGAACATTTCTTTTCTATTTGAAACGAGCCTAACACGGCTAGTGGATAATTGCTGCTTTGCTGTAATCATTCGGCAGTGCCAATCATCTGAAAAAGGTCAAGAATGTTAAGCTAAGGCAGCACGTGATCGCTAATCCCATGGAGACTCCAGCAGGGGCAGAAAAGAGCAAGGCAGCGTTTGTCACAGCACATCAAAGAAGTTCAAGGCTGACAGGAATCCTCTGCAGAGGCAGAGCTAAAAAAGCTGGAGAAAAGGCTTGGGACACCACACCAGTTACTTCCTCAACTTTGATTCATGTAGAGGAGACTAGAAAGCAGAGGTATCCATTTTTTGGGCAACGACTTTTTTAGAGTTAGGAGATTTTTCTGAAGCAAAGGCCATGAGCTGAAAATGTATTTATTTTCTGATATCTCTTTTTCTTGCTTATTATATTTAAACCAAGAAATGATTTAAAGAGAATTGCTGCCTTTGGTGTATTTCAAACGTATTGCAATCAGTGGTGCATGAAACAAGGAAAAATGCATTCCATAAAGAGAAGTCATTAAAAAGATAGTGAAGGACAGCAGTAATGTCGTCCTCAACACTTCCTTGTCCCCTTCCTTGGGTAGAAAACAAACAAATAAAAAAACTGAAAGGAATGGGGTTACCCTTTGTAAGAGTTTAATAATTTCCAGAGATGCAAATAGACTGCTTTTAAAATTTAGTGATTTAATACATTCCTGCTGCTTTCTGACAGAAGTGGACATGCTTCTCCTGGTTCTGTGCCACGTCACTGCTCAGGTTGTACCTGCACTGGGACATGCAGATTCAGGTTCACAATTCAACTCACTTCCAGGGCTGAATCCAGGACTTGAGTTCAGATTGTTCTTTACTTAATAAACTGAAATGCCAGAACATTTATTCACGTTTGAATACCGTAACAATTCTCCCTATACAGACAGAATCAGTTCACCCTGAAAAGAAAACAGAACGCTGGAAATGGGAACAGATAACCAGGAAAAAGCAAAATGGATTTTATTCCTTCTGTGTGAACCTACTGAGGCCAACAGAGCTCTACCAAGGCCTAATTTCAATAACGACAGAGGAGAATCTAGGTCCTTGTAACAACATTTAGGGAAATAAGAGGGGGGAAAAAAAGAGACTGAGAGGGCAAAAGTGATACTTTTCTATAGAAAAATGATAAAGCAAAAAGCAAACGTAATACATCCAAAAGAGTTAAGAAGTTCAGGTTTATTTAAAGAGTGCAACTGCGGAGCGAAAGAAAGACCAGCTAGGAACAAAAGAAAAATTAATAAATTCCAAATTGCTGGCAAACAAAGTGAATGACAGAAACAGGAAAAAGAAAGACAAAAGATAGAAATCAAACGAGTACAATGACCTTAATTAAAGTAACCTTTTGACGGTCAAGATTATAAACTAGTGCCCAGAATGTAAGGTACTTTTTCCTGTACAAACTGACCGCGGCGTTACTAAAGAAGAGTTTTCAGTGGGCTCTGCAGAGTTCTTGCAGTTCCCAAGCCCAGGAAGCCAACCATGAGGCTCCCCTGCAGTCTCCAGGACAGAGCAGTGCAGGAACACCACAACTTCTCTGACAGACAATTTCTTGCTGCCTTACTCTGGAAAAGAGCATCCACAGCTGTTCTAATGAAGTTCTTCAACAGATATTTTTTTTTTCTCCTCTAGAGACTTAAAATATTTGAACATGAGAATATAATTTGAAGATGAGAATAAACAAGAACTCTTGCTTAATATAAAAGTTCTAACAGAAATACCAAATGAACCTTTGAGCCACAATTCTGAACCAAGGATTTTTCCAATACATTTTCCAAAAAACTGTACATTTCAAAAGGATCTAAAGAGGATTTGCTTTTGTTCCCATTACCACAAGCAAGTCCCAAGAATTAGCTAGACTCTGTCATTTTAATGTTGTGCACAAAAGGAGTTATTAGAATATAAGGAATACAAGTTGTGGATAGCTCCTGATCATCACTGACATCAATGGTAAAATTCCCAAGTGGCACTAATGAAAGCACACTTCCTCCCCAAAATTCAAAATCAGGTAAAGAAGATTTTTTTTTTTTCCAACAGACATTTTTATACCTTCAACACCTATATTTACTACATTATCTCAGTTAAACTGACTAAATTTTCAGAAGAAAGAACACATACAATTTCAATGTGGCTGAGGTCAGCTGCAGGATATCCAATCGAATTCAGATTTGTTCCTTACAGTTTAGAACTAACTGCATAAAGGCAATCTCAGAAAAGCAAGTACTTTCTGCCCAGCCCTTGAAAATGACAGATGTAATGTTTAAAAATGCTTTTCAGAAACTGCCATTCTGTGTCTTTAGAGCAGAAGCTTGTCATAGCTACCTGTCTTATTCATTAAATAAATGGAAAGGAAAAGAAACGTAGTGGGATTTCTAAAGCCTTGAAAACACATATCCCATTATAATTTATGGAGCTTGATGACTTAGGAACTTCTGGAAGTCCCATTAAAACTGTCTGAAGGGATGTGACATTGTGAGGGAAAATGGAGATGGAGAAAAAGGAATTGTAAATGTTTCCCTTAATTTAGAGGTATTAGAACCTTTGTAACAGAGTACTAACAATGAGATATTTTTGTCCCATTCTCCTTCCAAACACAATTTTAACACAGATAACACATTTGGTAGGAAGAACAAGACTATGAAACATGTTCACCTCCCCACGTCCCCACCAGTAGAGGCTCCACAGGCCTCCATGTTACACCAGGCATGTGGGACCCAGGCGCGTACTTGGAGAGTTCCTTTAGTGAACCAACCAAGTCGGTGCCTATTGTGTAAAATGTGACTGTCCTGGATCTGAATACCCACAAGTGCCAGGTGCTCACGGTACATCTGCCTGTGCTGCCTTCCACCTGGAATGATCTGAATCTGCCTTAGGCACCTGCTGAGACCAAGGTGTTCAGATCCCTGCTCACAGGCATGACGGACAGGAGCAGATAAGGGAACAGATGGGTCTTGAAACATCTCCAGAAAGAGCAAAGGCAGGCTTCTGTGACCTACTGAGGAAACACTGCAAAGTCAAGATGCCTTGAGAGAGAATATTTTGCCAGTAGTTCAAGCCAAGTCTCAAATGACCTCAGTAGGACTGGAGAGGGTTCTCCCTCTGGAGACACTCACTGCCTTGAAGCCTCTTTTATGTGTTGCCAGCTAGAGCTGAACCAAACACAATTTTCCATCTTCTCAAAAATGAACAGCGAGGTACAGACAGAAAAACAGCAGTCTATGTTGAGTTTAAAAAAAAATGCCTTTTTCCTTACAGGAGAAAAAGTGATGCTGGTGAATTGTACAGAAGTAGAGAGTACATGACTCATGATTCATTATTGCAGTGCAGTAGGGAGGCAGAGCTAATGAGAAAGTAGAAAGGACAAAAGCAGTGCTTGCTAAACCAACACTTGACATGGCTGTTTGTTGTTAAGATTCGCTGAAGGGACATTTTCACCTTTTTGCTATGCTGTAGTTTGGAGGAACTGACAAGAAAGCCTTCACATGTTTTTTAGATCATAAATGTAACTTATGTTCTACATAAAGTACAACAGAATACAGAAGGGCAAGAAGGAGGATCTGGGAAACTAGAGACCAGTCAGCCTCACCTCCATCCCTGGAAAGATGATGGAACAGCGTGTTCTGGGCATCATCTCGAAGCATATGGAAGAAAAGAGGGTTATCGGTAGTAGTCAACATGGATTCACCAAGGGGAAGTCATGTCTGACTAATCTGATAGCCTTCTACAATGGAATGACTGG
>JAVSBS010014001.1:0-16665 GCA_033124195.1 Coracias cyanogaster
AAGAAAAATCCCCCCTCCCCCCAAAACCAGAAACAAACAAAAAAAGCAGAATTCCCAGCTTACAGAAGTTAAACCTTCATAAAAGGAATGTGAAGCAAACGGGAGCTAAAACTGCAGCACACTCTTCCAGGAAGCTGCTTCCACCTTACAGGCAAAGTGGAGTTTGAAGGAGCGTCGCAATGGTTTGCACATGAGTTTGTCTGAGAATCCATGTAAGAAATACTGTACTTTTATCACATATGCAAACAGAGCTGCCTTGATTCAGCACAGCACCATTCTTAACAGAACTCTTCATATTCAGTATTCACAAAAGCATTGATCTGGTGGTTGTTTCAACAACAAAACAAAAAAACCCCAAAACCCAAACACAGAGAAGCACTGCATCGGAAGTGTTCCAAAACAGCAACCCTGAATCCAGACCCCAGGCTGCAAACAGATTACGTCCCTGGACCAGAGTCTGATTTGCTCAGTGAGGGGTTTGGTTCTATATTAGGTCCAAAACCAGCAGCAGATCTGGCCTGTGGTCACATTTCAGCTGCCCGGGGCCAACAGATAGCAGTTACTCAGTTTTGGCCATCATCTACACCTAACTTGGGCATCAAGATGTTTTCTTGGTCCATCTTTAATTACCAGTCAGTTACTACATGAAGCCCAGGGTGTCTGCTACTGGGTTAAAACAAAGTAGCCTCCCGTTTTGCTATGTTAAATTCTCAGGTAAATCCTCCTCCTTAGCTAAGGAGAACTCTCCCACCCCTTCTGGAGATCATTTTAAGTTGGGGGCCTTCTCAGATAACTACCACTTGCAGTAGAGATGTCTGCAGTTTACCAGTCTGTGTCACATAAAAGGGATGAAATATTTGTCTTTGTTACGTCAGTAGTACAGGGTGAGATCTCCACACCTTCACGAAAATATATATTTATATAACTAGAGAGGTGACTTATAACATTTCTATGTATTAGTTCATCTTACTGACTCATACATGTCTAAGAATGAAATATTTTCTTAGGGTTTTAAGGAAGGTTACCAACCAAATTAAAAAAAATGAAAAGCTTTAGAACCACTGCTTCTTTCAATACAGAAACATGAACTACATATACTTTAATATACAAAACCCCATCCTCATATTGACTTGTGAAGTGTGTGGGGAGAAGATTAGACAACCTTGCAGCAGCATTCAGCTTTGCTAAGTGTTCCATAGCATCTTAAATATTATGTACAGTCTTTCTGAAAGGATACAAACTGGCTTCAGAGTTTGTGGAATCGTAGCAGTAAAACCCGAAACAGTTCTAGGGAATAGTCTTTTGGCAGCATAGCAGGTGTCCGAAATGAACAGTCACTTTTCTAGTATTTTTCCAGAGTAAGAGGATTTGTGTAACCCTCTGCAGCTATCCAAGGAAGTCACCACTCCTCTTGAGTGGAGATTGCAGGAGATTGTGGTCCTTCTTGTTCTGGCTTTTCAGTGGCAGACTTTTTATTGCTACAGCAAGGTTTGAAGAGATGAGTGTCTATGAGGACTTCCCCAAAACGCCCTTTATAAATAATTCCACAGCAGACTTTTTGCCTGGAAGAAATGGCAGGGAGAGAGACTGATTGTGTGTTCAGAATTTACAGAAATGCAAAAAATCCGTTCAACCCAAGACACTACAGAGGGAAAAGGCTGCTCAGAAAGAGAAAACAAGTCTGTGACTAAATCCACAACACTGCTTTGGGAGAAAAAAAAAAAAAAAGAAGAAAAGGAAAAGAAAAAAAACCCACCAAACCCATGTCTCTAGGAAATTAAGTCCCCCATTTTGCTTCCCAGAGAAGTTTCAGATAAACAACTATCTAGGCTGCGCTAACCTTGACTACAATGCACTTGCAAACACTATTTGAGAGGAGGCAGCAAAGTCACAACAATTTCAGTAAGAGCAATCAGCTGAACAAAGCATTACTGTGTCACAACGGGCAATAAAAGATAACAAGCTCCTCAGCTCCTAGAAAATCTTGTGGTTCTCCTACTCCAAGCTTTGTTTTGTTGTTCTTTTTATTTTATTTTAAATGACTACTGTCACAGGTCAACCAAATCAAATGTTATGTTTTGCTGGCAAGCTGAGAGTGCTGTTGTACTTGGTGATACATCACATCTACATAGCACAGTTTTGAGACAAGACAATGACAGTCAGCAATATTATCCGTTACTCCCAAAAATGTAAAAATATTTTCCAGCAACGGTATTAATATTTAGGGAACTGGAGGGAGATAGGGAAAAATGTCTTAAATGCATGGCATGTATTTCCAAAGACAGACTGATACTGTATAATACTCTAAGTTAGATTATATCCTTAAAACAAGTTAAGTTCTGCAGCAGGAAATTCCTGAAGAAGAAGAATCAAGGACTGTGTACATGAAGTGAACTGCTGTCTGAACAGAGTGCATGTTCTGTTGCTTGTTACCTTTTCCAATATGTGAGATCTAAAAAGGAGAAAACTGGTGTTCTGCTGGACCCAGCGTTCATCTCTGTGTCAGAGCCATCATCGGACTGGTTACTGTAACAAGGCGACTGAGCTGGGGAGGCACTCGAAGTGGTGCTGTGGGCATCAGAATCTGTAGCGGAAAAAATAAATGCAAGAATTAGGACATGCATCCAATGACTTAACCTCTTCCTGAATTGTAAAAGGTCACATGCGGATTGGAAACAGAGAGACAGGCTTTTTTAATTAACAAGAAAAACCTAACAACAGCAACCCGTTTTTCACTTGCCTCTGCTGATTTCAACAGAGAGACTGTCAGTGCTTGGAAGACAGATCTTGAAACTGGAGGGTTTCTTTGTGCATGAGGGACTGGAAAAAGGTTCAGTATCAGGCTTCAGTTCCCTGCTCTCAGATAGAGACTGTGCAGACCATGCTTTGAATAAGATCCTAGTCCTGCTCTGGATTCACTTGGAAGATCCTTGAAGACGATGGGGATCTGTGCTTCAGACCTAGTACTTTCTCACAGCAAATTTCCTTTCCTCCTCATTCAGCTAAGTCTTGCAAAACTCTTCTTATTGGTGCAACGGGTTAGGGAGCACTGAGCTTTTGCTGGACCGAGACTGCGAACTATGGGCTTAGTGCAGATGCACACCTTACGAGAGGGCCCACCAGCCTACCTTTCAGTTGTCATCTCTAGCACCTGCAGGAACACAATTAGATCAGCTATAGCATGGTGAATGAGGAGAGATTTTCCTTGAGGCCAGATAGCGGAAAGAAATCACCAAGACTGGCAGGGGAAGGTGTAAGGAAACTATACAGAGGAAACACGGTAGGAATTTAAAGGGGGGGGTGGGGGCAGAATCCAGGCTAAATAGAAAGCCTGGGTTGAAAACATGTAAGGAAGAAAAAGACTGTTAGCAGTATCCACAGAACAGTGCTTCCTGGGAAAAGAGGGCAGAAAATGGCTGTAGTGCATTACTGAGAGCAGGGGGAAACCTCTTCCAGCTTCTGTTTTAATGAAGGTCCTGCCCAAGAAGTTCTTTCTAGAGACATGTCATTTGAGCGTGGGACATAAGCTACCACTGCCTACACTTGCAAGACAGACTCCCCACTGCTGTCTTGCCGCCCACCTTGCACACAAGCTCTTCCTCCTGATTCCACCCCTTCCCCAAGCCCTCAGAGGATGGCAGGGCTGTGAAAACAGGGAGCACCCTGTATGCTGTGTGAGCATACAATTGAATCTAGATGGTGATTCAGCTTGGCCAGTTAACAGTTAGCTATGTTAGGGAAGGCCAAAGTTCAGTGCCAAAATCTCTTTGGGTCCACTTACTGTGCCGCTTGAATTCCTTTTGCAGTTTGCTGATTTGATTGCTCTTTATTCTGCTTCCAGACAGAGCTTTCATTTTCTTTGGTTTCAATGTTGTTTTAAGACTGGGTCCAGCCCTGGCATCTACCACCTACAACAACAGAAAACGCATGTATAATATTTCTGCATCATGCCCAGATACTGCCCCAGTCAAGGCACCTGTGCTGGCTTAGCTAGAGGTGTTTAAAAACTAATTTAGTTAAACCAAGGCAGTTCTGTACACAGACAGTCTTACATTTCATTTAAGTTTGGGTTGTACGGGGCTGAGTCTGTAGCAAAATAGTTTAAAAAGCACATTCAGTTCAACTTTTGCCTTCTTCCTATTTTTGACAAATTCAAGATAGTAGATAACAGTGGTTTAAGCCAATACAGGTTCAGTTAAAAATGCCTGCCAAGCATTTGCCCTGGAGTTGTTTGGTTTTTTTTTAAATCATCAATTTAACTTCTGCATAAAGCTAGTGGAAGTAGTAACCATGGCTCTGGCTCCCATTACCATCAAGGCTGCCTAAATAAAGATTATAACATACAAGAAGAATCCCAATCACCTTCCCAGCCCTAGGCCCAAACTGAATTAGATGTATTAAAACAGAATATATAAGTGGGAATAGCTGCAAGATATTAGTCACTGTAATTATCTGACTAAACGACACTGATTTATGTGTTGCTTGAGCAAGTCACCTTGCTTGTTCAAACTATATTAAAAAAAAACCCAACAAAAAACAGAGCAACCAGTTTTGGATAGAGGCCAAATCTGAAATGTTTTGAGTATCATAAGAGACTTCTGGACAAAGTTATGAGCTTGTGAAAACAAGGAATTACAAGGTAAGTTCGTTGGTGACTCCATCCCAGGCTTGCATAATCACCATCTGCACGTAAGCCAAAGGAAGACAGATAAGGGCCATGTAACAGGAAACACTCCAGGAAGGATTCAGAGATGCTGAGGGTGGGAAGGAAGAATGTGGGTGGAAAAAGCAAACCCCAAATCCTTGCCGACACCTCCCCCCTCTAGCAGGATAGGCTAAGGCAGAGACAAGTTGTTTTTATGGTGGAGGAGCAATAAATAAATTACTAACATGATTCCAGTTTTTTTTTGATCCTGCTGGCAATTTCTTCCATCTTTTCACCAAAAGGACACAGGCATTGCAAATATCTCCTGAGCGGGCCTCATGAAGCCTAGTAAAAACAAAAACAAAATTTACTTGACAACAGTTAATAGAAGGACCCCTGTCCTGGTAACAGCAAGAAGCATAAAAATTGATGGAAAAGAAGGGTTCTCAAGTTCTGTTTCTTCAGGTGTTACAATTAATCTGGGGTGCTCAAACACTGCAATTTAAAGACCAGGTCTCACTTTCAGAGAGCACTCTCTCTCAGAGAAATGAAAGGTGTTGTAATCTGCCTCCAGAGGGGCACTAAAAACAACAATCCCAGCTCCTTCAGTTGGTTTTGGTTTTCAGTTGTTTGGTTTTATTCTTTTTCCCAAAAAAAGGAGCGCAAACAAACAAACTCAACACCAAAAAATCCACCACCACCAACCACCACCACACAGTTCCACAGTGGATTGGTTGGTTTGATCGGCGAAGGAGGAACAATCATATTACTTGAATGTACATTTGCGAACAGATCTCAGAGATCCAACAAAAGCTTATTCAGCTCTTAACTTTCTCACAGAGCTTCAAGGATGAGTACAAATACCACCTCACACACTCCCGCATAAGCGTAGGATAAGATTTCAGAAACAGCAGTCCCTGGAATGACAGCAACTCTCACTCCCTTTAACGATCTTTCTTCAGAAATCATTTCTACTGCTAATCCATGCTAAAAGAAATACAAAGGGGATACACTGTATAATTTTTCAGCTTTTTAAATGGGAAGACTTTGAAGCGTTTATAGATGAATGGTGCAGGCTCAGATAAGCCATTATTTGCTCAGTGTTAAGACTTCATTTTTACCTTGGCAAACATGTTTCAGATAGCAGAAGACCAAAGGCCCTGGTACCCTGCAAGCTTCTTCACTGTAGCTAAGGAAAAAAAAAAGCCCAAAGCAATGTGTCTTCCACTGCCAAGGACAGTAGTCAAGAATATGGTGAGAAAAATCATCAGCACCATGTTTATGTACAAAAATCCATGGTCAATAGAAAGCACTATAAAGCTGTACATGAAAAGAATGTTTCCAGAAAAAGAGGGGGATTGGGAAATATTTCTAAAGATTGCAAAGATTTACACATATAAAGTTAAGCAGTTGAGACATGAGTAGCCAGACTGATATGTATAGTTTTTAATACAATGCATGAAGTTCCACTTGGGCCTAAGATTTTGATGAGAGGTAATCCAACAAGACTGGAAAGAAAAGAAAGACTGGAAAATATCAATCAACAATACAGACTTCTTCCAGGAGAGATAATTTCATGGAAAACTACAGCACAAACAGGAGAAATTCTTATTGCCCCAGAAAATGATTACAAAATAAAGTAAAAAATAATTACGAGCTATCACAGAAGACTTTGCTTTGCCAACAATTCAGGGACACAAACTTCTACAGCATTTTTAAGTTTTTTGAAAGTATTTCCAAAAATTTAAAAGGTCACAGTGGCTGGTACAAGAAATAACTGGTATTTATAGTTTTGCTTACCAACGCTTTTGAGTAACATTACATGCAACATTACCTAATTGGAAAGCTAGTTACTTGATTGCTCACTTTCCTTCACAATGGTTTTCCAATGGGAAGTTTTAATAACATGTTGATATGCCCTATTTGAACAATGGTACCAATACCTGAAACAAAGTACTTCACATAAACCCTGCTCAAACAGCTAAATACCTACTTATCAAATTTTGTGTAACATCCTTGAATCTTCAGAGCCACAGAAAACCTCCAAGAACCTGTGCTGTTTACCATCTTGTGCAGGAATTTACACCTCTGAGCAACAAGTGCAGAAGGCACAGCCTGAGAGGGGTCTACATCCCTGCACGTGCTGTGAGGTGGGAGAGGCACAAGCCTGACCCTTTGCTGTTACAATCTACAGCAGCTCTCCATTGGCAGCAACAGCAGGTCCACAAGCAAACAGTTTTGTACAAAGCAGCACAGATCCAGCCCCTCCTGGCCTGGCCAGGAAAGTTGTGAGGAAGCTGAAGCCAGCCTTCCCCTACCACCCACCTCTGTTAACCCAATCATTCAGTCTTTCAGAGCAAGAAGGACAGCACGTCAGGTTCGTGGCTTGGAGATCAACACCATGACCGACCACGATGTTGACTAAAGAAAGAATCTTACCCAAAACAATTCTGGAAATCCTTTTCATAACGTTTGCTGTCAGTGAAACGAGAACTGGAAGACTTAGCTCTGCAAATACAGCAGCCCTCTATACTCCGATACATCTTTGGTTTGTGAAAGCCAAACATCTTCTCCTCCCAGCTGTAGCCTGTGAAAATAAACAGGAACTGGCGTTACTTATCGCTGTTGGATACTGAAAGAAAAACCTGGGCAATTCACTGAGCAAAACAAAAGTAAATTATAATTCAGCATGGGAAACTGCTAGATTAGGCCATAGCTTTATCCTGCATTGCCTCAGACGAGGAGATGCACCCACAATGCACTCTTATTTAAAAAAAAAATTAAAATTTATAATTAACAACAGCTGAAATATTAGGCAATACCCAGCAGAACTCAAGAAAAGTTAATTTACTGCACAATTCTACTCTAAGGGCACATCTACAACAGCATAACCCAGAGGTGTGAATGCAGCTGACTTGGCTAATGAAAGCCCTACCTATGCAGCAAAACAGGCTGCAGGACAGGCCGCGTGAAAGTCGTTGGCAGCTGAACTCTGGGTCACTGGAACTACCTCATCATCATCACTGGTGTGTGCTGGCAACATCCCAGCCAAACTTTGTTGAAAGTGAGTAGGAGTCATTTTAAATGAGCTGCAGTCATACCTCCAGGCTGTTGGGCAGACATACCTGAAAAGCGGCTCTAAAAACAGCAGGGTGGAGTCCCACCCAGCCCTCGGCGGCCACGTCTGCACTGCGGGACCCAGGAGCACTGCTTGATTCTCAGGCCTGGGTGAGAGCATCCCAGCCACATCCCAGCTCCCTGTCAGCACAGGCTCAGTTCTCGTCCTCCCTCCCTCCTGCCTTCCCCACCCTGCTTTCCATGGGAAGGAAACCCAGCTAGAAAAGGGCCAGGGAGCAGGACCTGGGGCACATTTCAGCATGCATCTACCACACATCCCAGCCACCGCCAATGACACTGGAGCAAAAGGTACTCCATTTACAGGGAAGTTGATTCTTCTTAACCACCAGCTCTGCCAACTCAGTGCTGGCTCAGAAAGCCAAAGGCCACGCTGCTCTTAGTCTGCCTGTCCTTTCAGTACACCGGGGCTGGGATTTGCTATCACAGCAGGTAACATACGGTAGAGGTGTCTTCCAGACAGAAACTTTTAAAGTTAGTAACCAGCGGATTTACTGCAGTCACATGACAAAGACCTCTTCAACACATGATGTCCCCGCCACCAAATGAGTTACTCCCCAGTGTGGATCCTGTTAGGCACAGTGTGACATGGCATGAGAAGCTGTCAGAGCGAACAGAGCTCTCACAGCATCTCAAAAAAACCAAACCAACAACTGGGCTAAGGTGGCGCTTTTCTGGCACAGGGCCCAGACACGCAGCAAGTCCTCACAGGCCACACAGTACCTGTCTCATAACACGGAGGGGACTGTTCCAAGATGTTCCCTTTTAAGCAGACCATGGTGCAAGGTTTGCTTCAACCATCTGCTGCAGGAAGTGAGCAGCCACATCTGCTGCTTATCACACACTAACTGCTCAGAGAAGGGACAGGCCACTGGCTGCAAGAAGCTCCATGAGAATAGGTTCCCACTGCTAAGAACTTCTGCTTTTAAAAAATTTAAATTAGGTAGAGCCACGCAAATAGCACAAGATTTCCTGCTTCTTAACAAAAGGCCAAGTCATTACATTCTTATAGAAGTCAACAGAAAACTACCTCTTCTCCCCCAAAACACTACTGAAAGACCTAGGAGCTCAGGCAGGACTTCCAGGAGAGCAGCATCTCCATCACTTGTGTGCAAGCCTGGGGAGAGGGACCTCCCAGTCACTTCTTAGTCCCGGGGACTGCCAAGTCCCAGCAACTCAATTTGGGTTACTGAGGACTGTATGTGGCATAGAGATCTGTCCCAAAATGTTCCACCTGCAGCAAGATATGGGACCTAATTCTAATATCCTCCAGAGACACAGAGAAAATTACCTTGAAATCTTCAGTCTACGGTGCCAAGACTTGCCACATCATTAAAGCAATAAAATAATTTGAATAGCAGGTTCAGGTGAGGTTTAAAATATGCTTCCACAAAACAACCATACCGAGCAATGTGCTTACCGACAGACAGAGATTGCGTGTGAGGGGAAGAAGATCCTGCACATTTTTGCAGGACCATAGTAAAAGCTAGTGAAGCACCCAAGCTGCGACACAGTCCTCCACAAAGAGGTAAAAATACATCCCCCCCACCCCAGAGGGGGAGATCAGAGCACCACAGCACTGCAAAATAAATGCACAAGATTCCGCACAAGGTTCCACGGCTCCTGAGAGCAACAGAAAAGCAAAGATTTTACCTAATGTTGGTGGTTAATACTCCTACGTGAAATCCATTACGGAACTCATATCCAGCTGGAAGTGTGTATGTTTACATTTCAATCTAGCATATTGTAATACAAGGCCACTTGGTGCCCACTGAGGTTGTCTCCTTGCAATTACTACTGCGAACACATAGAAAGATGCAAGTCAGCTCTACAAAAAGCTAGCCCTGACTCAACCCCTTGCAGAGCCTGTTGACAGCAAGGGATGTGCACATGCTGAATGCTAAGGAGATTCCTCCAGACTTAGGAGGGAGATGGAGGGGATAGGTCTTTCCTTACCTCCTGTCCCAACCAACTCAATGCTGTTTGCCACAGGCTTGAGGCCCTGTACCCTTTCTTCTTTGTGCACATTTGCAGCACATGGAGCAAACCTAGGGCGAGGTTCTCCCAGGGGTGACTTGGGCAAATCTCTAGCAGTCACCACAAATGCTGCCAGGCTTCTTAAGAGATTCACCGCTCGCTCTATTAGCACAGGATTGGTCTGGAGGCCAGGAGCAGCTGTACTAAGTAAAAGAAGGTATCCAGCTAGTGACCGGCTGCATGGACTTGTTGAGGATGCTCGTTAGACTAAAATCTACTCTGTGCTTCTGCTTGGATGTGTTATCAGTGACATATAGCAAATGAACACACAGCCAAATCAGGTTAGGATCCCTGGACTGTCAAGACAAACAACCGAGCGTCTAGGCAAACACTCAAAGTATGTACTTTGTTTCTTAGCATCCAACCTGCTTCCTCAAGAGACAGTCTCTTGAGGACACCATGTTTAACAAGCCTCTGGAGATCCAACGGCATATTCACCTGGGAATTTTCAACCACTAAACAGCAATTTTAGATCTTGACCACCCCAATGTTAAGCCCGTGGTCTGGTGCTTTTCTTTAGAAAGTCAAAGTCTAACTGCAGACACAAGGTTCATCAGTGCTGCAGAACTAAAGCAGAAAGAACATCTTGACTGTTACAGGGCAAGCCACAGAACTGGTATCAACAGTGCGATTTACTTTCTAACTCAGTTTCTGAAGTCCAGAAGCTGATGAGATGATCTCTGTCACCAGCTGTTATTTATACCACAGTAGAACATGATGCATATTTTACAGTTAATGTTCTGGCAAAGACTGGCATCAGACACACATATTCTGAAAATATTTAGTTTTGCATCGTTGCTGCCATTCTCAGAGGAGCAGCCTTTCAACACCATCTTTCAATACAAGGGAAACTAGTGCCATCTGTTTCCCACTTGATGAATGGTCAGCAACGGTATTACCATATATCATGCCTGAATGTGGAAGAGCTAGTAGCAAAACCACAAGTAAAACACATTTCTCCGACAACTGCATTGAACATAACTGCAGTTATAAATGGAAGGCGTCAGTCCAGTTACACATTTAATCCTAAACAGTTGCCATTTGACCATTACCAACTAAATATTCTGTCAGCTGGAGAGCTTAATAGTTAATAAGTGGACTCAGAAGCACATATGACTGTGCCCTTTAAAAGGTTTTACTTAAGAGCTTTCCAATTTAGATCTCAAATTAGAAGCAGGGAGTTAGGCTGCCAGCTACTGTACCACCTCAATCTTAGCTGTGGAAGTTGAACCATGTGAAATTTGGGACCAGTAAAAAGATGGCAAGTGGACACGAAGTAACTTCCATAGACTTTTAAAAAGCATTGCAAAAGATAATTTTGCCAAATTCAAGCATGTTATTATTTGCCAAATTTAAGCGTATTATTAATACATGACACCTTTTAAATCAGCAGATGCACAGAAGCGAAAAGGACAGCTCACCAGCAAAGAACCAGAAGTCCTAGTGGAGCATATTTGTCATTCTGCAAAAATAAGAGATTTACCTGCGCTGACAGGGGAGCAGTATTCCCCAACGTGAGGGGAAAAGTGGTCCTCCTCCTCCTCCCTGGTATCCCTGCAAAAGGAGAAATTGCTATTCCCCCAAATTCTGTTTCAAACAGCTTTAGCAACGTGAAATGGGCTCCCATCCCTCTGCCTTCTCACTTTTGGAAAATCAGCATCAAAAATAGAGACTTCTGTTGCAAAATAAGAATTGAGTCAACCAGACAACAGTAAAGTAGGGGGACAATTAAAAAAAAACCCACACACCCTGCTTATTGCATTTTTGAAAGGCTGGTACAAAGCAGCATGCATCATAAGTGTGTGAAAATGGTTCTGTGCTTTTGTTACCTGTCAGGACTGGAATTTGGTGCTTAATTTTATTTGCAAAATTTAATTTTATGATCTAAATTAAAAGGAGGTATTGCTTCAGATGCTCATTAAGTTTTCAGGTTAGGAAAGAACTTCTGAACTCTTTTTAGATTTTAAAATAAGAAAACCTGAGCCACTTTCATTTGCTTTTCCAGATTCCTTCTGCATTCCTTCTGATCACCCAAGAAGAATGAAACCCCTTTATAATAGAAAGGGAGGAATTCCTAGAAGGCAGGCATGTCTCCCTTTGTAACACAATTATCAGGCCAGTCGGAAGCAACATGCTCACCTGCTTCTTTCAAAGCTGAAAGAGAAACATTCCCTGGGGTTATGGGAGAGCAGAGGGATGCCAGCCGAACAGCTCAATACCTTCCTCCCTGCCCATTCTCCTCACTCTGACCCTGGATCATTCATCCTTTGTGCAACCCAAAACCGACAGTACATTGTCAGAGAGAAGGAGAACCCCTGCAATGATTTTTATTTCCCTTTCTGTGTACAAATCAGCCTTGGCACAGCCTCCTTGAAGTTGAGCTCCAGAAAAATACAATCTAGCCTGCATATATGTTGATACAGCCAGATCCTGTCAGTAAAAATCTCACAATGCTCATCTCTACAGCACTTCATTGGAACAAGGCAACATAGCCAAGACGGTACAATTTTTTTTTATTCTAAAGGAAAAGAAACAGAGCCCTTAATATAGAAAGAATATACGTGCTCTGGCTTTTACATCTGCAAGTGCATACACCCAGGCACATGCACACACATGAAAAATGCTTCCAGAGCTGTCTATGGCGCCAGAAGCAGAGTTGCTTGTCTTGCTAATAAATTCTTGGGCCTGTCCCTCTGCTGAAATAAACTGCAATACCTCTACTGAAAATCAACCGTAGGATAAAGAATTGTACATTAACAGAGGAGCTGATCTGTATCAGAGACTCAATGTAAACATACCTCCCTCCTGAATTTACAGGCTGCAAAAGAAAGCTTTGGAATAGAAGTTCAAATCGGACCCCAGAAAACTTTATTTTAACATGCGCAAAGCCAAAATGCTCCAAGGAATTAAGGGACCAAGTTAACTGCAGTCACCTGAAAAGCAACTTCAGTATTTGCAAAAACATTCTTTACACTGTCATCTGTCCTTATAGCTCAAAACAGCGTGACTAATTTCCATCAACCATAACCTTAAAATTGTGCATACTGTACACTCAACTCTTCTGGTCCCCTAAATGCTCAGATTTTCCTTCCACTTCCCATCCTCTCTCCACCCAGAACAACTTTACTTGGAGGAAAGCTGTATTTGGCCCCTACAGCCCAGGCACATCTGAATGAAACAGCATCCTGTGGAGTTTTCACTTGATGAGCTGAGCAAAACCAGTAAAAGGTCAAAACAACACCTCCAGGACTCTCTCCTCTGCCAAAACAAGTAACTCACTCTTTTGCTAGCAGTTGTCCACAGCTACTGTTGTGCGCTCAGTGCTGCAGTGAAATCTTAGCACACCAGATGCAACTGGCAGCGATGATGACGCACGTATGAAAAATCAAACTGGACATTTCTTTCCCATGTTTGAGCCTCCACAGCATCCTGGCTGGGTCAAAAGCTGTTCTGAGTGAAGTTTTCAGTAGCAGTCAAGCCACAAAGGAGCCTATTTACCTGCTGATCTTCATTAGGAAGTAAGTACCTACCTAATATAGACAAGAAAAGTGAAAGGCTAAGGCACTTGGGTGTTCCTCTAAACTGCCATGAGGTTAGTGGTCCAGAAGGGATAGGCCAAAGCATGAAAACAGTAATCAGTAAGATTTGCATAGGGGAATAAAAAAAAAATAAAATCCCAAACCTGTCCCACTTGCAAACATTGCACCTTGAAAGAGGACTTCCCCCACTCCCTGAAACACCTACCGCATAACTAACACCATGTTCAGCCTGATCAGGAGCCCTGCAAGGAAAGCCTGGGATGTTCTCAAGCAAGTGCTGGAGTGGAGACTGTGATGCTTATCAGAGTACAGTCACTGCAGCTGTTACGCTGCCTGCAACCACCTGCTACTGAAAAAGCATGAGACACTTCAGACTGTGAGACACTTAACAGTTTCGGGGCTTGTTTGTTCTTTAAAAGGGGTGACATACCTGAGGGGGACTTGAACAGAAGTAGTAGTAACGATTTGGCAGAATAGCGTAAGTGACTTCATTAAACAGGATACATTTCCATGTCCTTAGGTAATACTACCGGTCACTTCACTTGGACTTTGGACTGAGCACATTCTACAGAAATGCAAAGATTTGAGTCATGAAATGGGAGTCTCACCCATGCACTCTGTTTAACCACTTGGTTTTTCAAGCCACAGGTCACTGGCTGCCTCTTTCTGTTAAAAAGCAAGTGCTACAAGCGGTGCAGGTCCAAAGGAGAAGTTAGTTGTCAGGTAGGACTGTGCCTGTCGTTCATCTTGTTATGAGAGGTACAAAGCATCAGGTGTTAAGAATCAATGCAAAGCAGCGAGTTTGGTGACACAGAAACGTTCAGTATGAGTAAGACAACAAACCGTCACAGTTTTAATGTTGTTTATTTTTAGCTTGTGTGAAGGTATCGGCTCTTTTAACATCTTCTCCTACTAAGAAGTCAGCGATGTTTTCATTTTAGAGGAGACTGCAAGTGTAGGCAATTAGTTATTCTTTGAGAATCTCAGGGCTGGGAAAGAAGCGAGGTGGAATTTTTCCCAGAGGCTCTGGCACTCCAACCCACCTACTTTCAGTGGGAGCTGGATGCTGCATGCCTGTGGGTGTGTCTGAAAAATCCCACAACTTCTTACTTGCTGATTCTCTACCACGGATCACAGATCCCAAGAAACCTGGAATTTACCTGGATGCCAAAGGAGTTCAGCATCCACTGGTGTCAGCAGAAAGACCTCCAGTTCACTGCCTGCCCCGATGCTGCAGAGTTTGTACAGTATTTTTATTTTTAAAAACGGTAACTACACAGTAAATCTGGCTATGTGCAGACTAGGGAGAAGGGGGTTTCCACAGCACGCACCCTGCACGCAGCTGACAGGAACAGTCTCACCTTTGGAAACAAGCAGACAGTAGTAAAGGGCTTTGCTGAGGAACCATCACCCTCCCAGATCGCCTGGTAAAATGGTTAAGCAGATGTCTCCATGGCTGTCAACCTACCGCCTTCCACCCGTGCCGCATTAAAACTCAAAATGCAAAAAAAGGAGCGTTACAGTGAAGTCGTGCTCAGGTACGTTACTCAGCCTCTGCCGCAAACGCGATGCTGTTGGAAGCCGGGGGCTGCGTCCAAGGCACCGGTCCTTCTCCTCGGCGCCGCCCGCCCAGCCGCCAGACACGTGCTCCGGGCAGCAGCCTGAGGGGCTGCCTCCCGCCCCACACATCCCCGCGCTACCTACAGCGCCGGGGTGAAGCTCCCAACTGTTCTGGCAGCTGTAATGATCGGTGAATCAGTTGGGTCCAAAGGCAGCGGGCTGATGGGGACAAGGCTCTTTGTAGGACGGAGCGGGGCCGCTCCCGCCGGGAGAGCGCCGGGGCGGGCGGGACGCAGCCGGGCTCGCTGCGCCGAGGCACGGCCCAGTACACAACAGGTTTGGCAGGTCCCTTTAAATCCCCGTACTCACACACGCAGCCCGAGACGAGCGTGCGAGGAGAGACGGCAACTTTTATCTCACGAAAGGGCGGGCGCGACTGGCGTGCCCTCGGCGCAAAACTACACGGGGAAAAAAGAAAAAAATTGAAAAATTAAAAATTTAAAAGGGTGATAAAAGATGCCTGAAAAGCTAAGAGTCTGGTCGCGCCGCTCCCGGAGCCTCCGGGACAGGCGAGGTGCCGGGGGCCGGGAGGCGGCGGCCGCTTTCCGCCGAGCACCGCGTGGCGCGGGGGAAGCGCCAGCCCCGGCCTCCCCCCCGCTCCCGCCGGCGGGCTCGCTGGGCGGCTGGGGGCCGCGGAGGCGCGGCAGCGCCGGGAACAAAGACCCACCCCCCCCCCCCGCGGCGGACGACCTACTTTCGCGGGCGGACAGGCGGCCCCGCCGGTCAGGTGGAGCGGCGGGAGCGCAGAGGCAGAGCGGCCCCGATCCCCCCGGTCCCCGCGGCTGCCAAGCGTCCAACTTGCCGAAAGACGAGTAAAATTAAAAACAAATTGGAGGAGCGCGGGGAGGGGGAGGCGGTCGCGGCGGGGAGGAAAGCCCCGAGCGCGGAGGTGGGCGCTGCAAACGCCGCCCCACCACGCGGCCCCGGTGCAGCCGCCCCATCCGGCGCGGCGGGAAGCGGCGGGGAAAGAGGGGCGGGGGAGGGGGGGAACCGAGCCGCGGCAGCCCCGCCGGGCACCCCCCGACCCCCGCTCCGGTGGGGTGACGGCCGCCTCCCGCCGCCCCCTCTCGCTCCCCGCCCCGCGCTGGCTCCTCATGGCCCGGCCCTGACGTAATTCAAACATGGCAACAGTTGTACTTCAAAGGGCCGTCGCAGACCTCCCAGCAACGCGGGCACGCCGCGGCGGGGGCGGCGAGGACCCGCCGGTACCCCGACCCCGCGGCAGCCCCGGAGCGGCCAGCGGGGCTCGGCCGCCTCTCCCGCGCAGCACCGCGCTGAGCGCCTCCGAAGTTTCGCCACCTCGCCAAACTCCTCCAAAACCGGCAGCCAGCCGCTCAAAACACAACCATCCCCCGGCGGGACAGGCTTCACCCCACCGACACCCCCCCCCCGGCCTCCCCAGCCCCGGGGCTGAGCTTCCCGCCGCCCAAGGCGGACGAGCGCTTTCTCCCGGGGAGCCGCGGCGCCCGCAGCACATGCGAGCCCTTTGTTTTCCCTTGCAGCCGGGCGCTGCCTACGTGCCGCGCCGGGGGGCACGCCGGCCGCCCCGCCGCCACAACCCCTCCGAAGCTGCAACTTGTCGGCGCCGGGCGCGGGGCACACGCCGAGGGAGCCGGGAGCGACTTTTCCCGGCCCCGGCGGCAGCGCGCCGGCCGAGGCGGGGGGAAACGTGCGGCTGGGGGGCCGGTG
>JAVSBS010014002.1:0-10261 GCA_033124195.1 Coracias cyanogaster
ATCTATCTATCCATCTATCTATCTATCTATCTATCTATCTATCTATCTATCTATCAGTCTATCTGTCTATCTATATCTATCATCTATCCACTTCATTATCCACCTCTATCTCAACCTGCCTACCTATATATCTATTTTTTTTCAGAATAATTACTTTTTATCACCTTTCTACTGTATTTTGACTGGTCCTATAAAGTTTAGAGAGGGAGTGGTGACCTTTCCCAATGTGCTACAATTAATTTTTACGTCAGACTTATAATGAACTACTATGATCCATCACATGCAGATCACTAATGAATCTCGCCTGGCGGTATCACCAGCTGCACTCGAGGTGAGACAGCCCATCCCCTCCAGAGAATTCCGATACACTGGCAGGATTTTTTTAAGTGCAGCAGCTTATTATCCATCACAGTGTGTGGAAGCAGAGCAGAAAGGGTCCATGCGGAGCAGCTGGCTGGAGCACATCCTGCCGTAAAGCTCTGTGTGGGGGCAATGGACTTTTAGTGTGTTTTTAATTGTGCTGGTTTTTTTTCGCAAGATAACTGCTGAGGCAAGATGAGTGACTGTCCCAGGGAGCCCACAGTGACAATTGTGACAAACTCCACGGGCAGTGCAGACCCCACTGCCATGCGGCAGGAGCCCCCCTCACAGCTGGGGGCTGAGACTGGTGCCCCCCAGGCACTGTCCTTTGCTCACCATCCCCTCTTTCCCTGGCCAGACACCCACCAGAGGACCCCCACATGGTACAATCACCCTCTACCCCTGCCATGCTTGACTCCTGCTCCTCAGAACCCTCTGCCATGTCTTCTGTCTAGGGGCTGGGCCAGCCTAGACGGATGCTGCCCACCACAGATGCTGCCCACCATGGATGCTGTCCACTGCAGATGCTGCCCGCCACGGACGCTGCCCTCCATCGATGTTGCCTGCCACAGTACCAGGAGCCCGGTTTCCTCAGCAATCTCGCTGGCGGGGAAGCTCTGTGGGATCCTTCCCTCATCTGGGAGGATTTCTCCTGCCTCCTGCAGCGTAGCGAACAGACTGAGATGCGAGGTCTCCAGTTCAAATACGATGTGACACAACCTAATGGAGTAAATACAGGTACAACAGGCACTTAAGGTGCTCATAAACTATGTATTGTTTCTTTTTGGATTGCACTGATGTTATTGCAGATACTGTATGAAGTCTGAAATAGGATCGCAGCAACTTCACTGCTCCCTTTCCCAGCTCCTTTTACTGAGGGGAAATTACTTGGCTGACATGCTGCATCCCCATCTTTTAAATGTATTTATTGTTCTATAACTTTTCATACACTTCATATGCGTTCAGGAGAGCAATTCAATATACCTGCCAGCAAAGAGAGACGCACCAAGCTCACAGAAGCAAGGGAAGATAGTCAAAGCCCAGTGGAGCTGCAGGGCTTGGTGATATGATGGCAGGGCTGGGCACAGAGCAGGGTTCGCCACAAGACCGGGCTCCCTGGCTTTGGAGGACTCCGTGCCACCAGCTGTCCTCACCCCTGCTCGGGGGTCTGGGCTGTCCCCTTGGTCCTAGGTTCACAGACTCGTCACTGAGTTCTGGGGGTCCACAGAACCCCAGCAGCTGCAGTTCCTGCGCACGGCAGGATGGTGGGAGGCAGGAGAGCCTGAGGATGTCATTAGTCTCATTAGTTACTAGTTAATAGTCCTTGTTTGCCCTACAAGGTGTGGGAACCAGCGCTCAGCCCTGCTCTGCGCACGTTAAGATTCAGCGACAAATACAGGAATGGCTTAAAGTACTGAGGCAGAAATTGCTCGTCTAACAGGAGATTTAATGTTAACATGCTTCAATAAAATAAACCTTTAAAAGCTCCCATTACTTCACAATTGCCCTGCAGATTCTGCTTAACTTTCTAGCTCTAACAGCAAGGGTGCCAGAGATGCCAACGAGGACATTGCGACAAGAGGGAACCACACACCAGCTAAAGCTGCCGGCTCTCAGCAGCTCACAGGGCACATTGGTACCGTTCGGGCACATTGGTACCGTTCTCTGGTCCCTACGGATGGGAACGGAGGGAACGGGCACCGCAAACCCTTCTCCCCACACCCCAACCCACAGCTCTCCACCAGCACCACCCTCCTGCGCGCTGCATCTCCCGAGGATGGGGCAGTGGTGACGCTTTCAGGGCAGAGCCTGGGCTGCTCTTGTGGCTCAGCCAGAGGGGAAGGCTGGGATTCCCCAGCATATCTGCCACCAGAACCAGCTCCTGTCTGGTGGGCATGGCAGCCGGGACACGGGGCCCTTGGGAAGGATCCCAAGGCTGCAGCCAGGTTCAGCAAACCTCCTGTTCTCCCCGGTCATTAGCATGCAAATGGCTTCGTTATATGCTGCCTCCTATTCCTCTTACCATCCTTGGCACCAGAGCCAAGACCGAGAGTTGTGATTACTCATCTAATCTGCAGAGGCAGCAGTCGCTGGCACAATGCGGTGTCACCCCTCTGCTCCCATTGTCCTGCCACCAATGACCCTCGCCGGAGGGGACACTGGCTGCCAGCACAGCGCATCCAGGTAAGGATGTGCCCATCCTGCCTCTCCTGCAGCCCTGGGAGCCTGGTGGCACCTGCCCATGGGTTACGGGTGCTGTGTCTGGGGCAGGAGCCCCATGGCAAAGGACACATCACAGGGATGTCCCGGCTTGGCCCCAGTGGAAGCATTACTGGGACAGGACTGGCCAGGCTGGGCTGGGCTGGGCTCTGCTGCCCTGTGAGCCCTGGGGAGCTGGCCAGTGCCCAGGCGATGTGTGTGCATGTGTATACATGAGTGTGCATGTGTGTGCGTGTGTATGTGTGCATGTGCACCTATGTGTGTGTGCACATGTGAGTGTTTTTTGGCACAAAGCGCATGCCGTGCACCTCTGTGAGGCTTAAAGTAGACATTGCCTTTAAACACTCCAAAGCGCACTGTTTAATTTGAATGAAATACACTAAATAGCATGGTGTCAGGTGTAATTACATGTTACCAGCAGTGTGCCAGAAGTAAGTTGCTAACACATTGGCATGGTTACTGTACACTTGGGTGAATTTCAAATACAGTTTTGTTAGTATTGGATCTAAGGGAAAGAAGCCAAGTCTGACTATTGAGGAAAACAAGTGGATGTGCTGTAGACTCATTATTCATCTCTGCTCCTGCAGCTCTTGGATCGAATAACACGCTCCTCTTCCATTGTAACGGAGCCTGCTATCTCCCTGGCTGCCTTCGCTCTCGCCGAGGGGCTGTGGGCACAGCGGGAGCAGCCGGCAGCAAACCCCGGAGCACTTGGCTCTGCAGCGGACAGGGACACAGCGTCCCTGGGCTGCCTGTCCTGCCCTGACCCTGCTTCCTCCCTCCTGGTCTCTGCTTTGGCTCTCCTCTCCTGCAGAAAACAAACCACAGGTGGGTACAGTCCCATCGGGACGGGCACTGACTGTAATCCTCAGGAGGGATCCCGGAAAAACTCAAGGCTTGGGTGCAATCCTGTGGTGCTCAGAGCCTGGGTCTCTGGTGCTTTTTGCAAGGTCAGGTCATGACTCAGTGGGTGGCAGAGATGGGAGCAGAACAAGGAGCCTCCACCTTGCTGTGACCATCCTCCTGCAATCATCCCCCTGTGAGCATCCCCTATAAGCGTCCCTTCATGAGCATCCGCCCATGAGCATCCTCCCATTGGTCTCTTCCCACAAACATCCTCCCATGGGCATCCCCCCATCAGCAGCCCCCCATGAGCATCCCCCCTACAAGCATCCTCCCATTAGTCTCTTCCCACAAGCACCCTCCTACCACATCCTCCCATGTGCATCCCCCACGAGCATCCTCCCACAGCATCCTCCCACGAGCATCCCCCACGAGCATCCTCCCACAGCATCCTCCCACGAGCATCCCCCATGAGCATCCTCCCACAGCATCCTCCAGCAAGCCTCATGCTCTGCTGCACCAACTCCAAAGCTCCTGGTTCCCCTGGGAAGCACCCGTAGGCAGCAGCCCTTTGGAGCCAGGGGCTGTTGGGCAACCAGCCACGCCAGGGCAGCTGTTTAGGGCTGGTATCAGGGACACCGAGGCATCCATGGGGCAGCCTGGGTGCAGGGCTGCAGCAGGTGCCACGGTGCTCTCGGCTCCCAGCCAGCGCTCACCACGCAGACCAAGCTGCCATCTGGCTGGTTACGGGACTCCCATTAAAATGGAGCTGTGGCTCCCTAAGTAAAATATTGATGAAGAAGGCCTGGAGCTAGGAATGAAGTAGCCTGACTGTATTTCCTTCCCATTTTTAATAGCTCACTGCTTCATGCCAAGAAGACTAAAGTGTGTTATTTGGCTCTGGATGAAAATGATTTCAATTGGGTAGTGAGTCTGTCATTTGCATCTTGAATAAATAGGTTCTAACAAGAAGAGATCTGTTTAATGGAGAGATTTGGGGAATTCAGGCTGAATCCTGCTTGACTTAAGGTCCTGAGACTATAATTGGGATGAGCAGACTAAAGCCGAGAGCTCTTCATGGGGCTAGACAGCGTATGAGGGTTTAAGTAGAAATTGAACCGTAAAACTCTGTCAGTGCATCTGGAATTGGAAATGGGATGTTTATAGACCTGGGAATTTGTGCTCCCTGCACAAATTGTATATTGTGTATAATAAGCTGGTCTGGCTTGTAATGAGGGGGGCTGGAAATTAAGAGACATCATGACACTTTGAGCAGCAAATTGCAGCTTCCCCATTAGGGCAGAGATGTTGGCTCGGCTCCTGCTGCCGGGTTAGTGGCACCCACAGCCGTGTCCCACACTTCGCACACCGGGAAAAGGCAGAGCCTGGCTGGATCCTGACGGGAAGGCAGCTCTTGCTGGGGTTCCACATTGCCTTGGGAGCATGTGTCTCAGTCTGGGGAGGGGGACCGTCCTGGGAGCAGCTCCAGAGCTCCCCAGGGAGCTCCCGCTCTTGTAGGGCTGGCTACTGGACACCCCTGTGCCATGCCTGGCCTTGCTGGGGTCCCCAAATGATGGTGCTGGTGGCAGACAGGGGACAGGCTGCTGGTCCTCCTCCTCCCTTCAGCCATGGCCAAGGAGTGGAGGAAGAGTGGGAGCAAAGAGGAGAAAGAGGCATGGCTGGAAATGGAGACCTTTGGCTCCCGGGTGGAACTCTGGAGCCAGGGACAGGCACTGAGCAGAGTGGGAGCACCCGTGAGAGCCCCAGCGTGGGTGATCCTGCGGGTGCTGAGTCCCGGGGCCGGGGGAGGCAATGCTGTGTGGTGCTGTGCCCGGCACTGAGCTGCCTGCCAGGACTACAGCTCCCACAAGGCACCGTGGCAGCAAAGCCCTTTCCAAACTCTTCCATTTTTGGCTGTAATATTTTGGCTTGGGAGGACTCCGCTTTTCAATGACAAGTGAATGTTTTTAAGAGCAAACTGACGTTATTTGCAAATGAAAGAGTAAAAAATCGCCCTTAGCAACCAGCAGGTGCAATAATTTTCAGGGGCCTCAAAACAAATCAAACTCCTGCTCCAGCTGCTGCGGGTTGATGGGGCAGGATGGGCAGAAGCAGGACGAGGAGAGTCACGAGGTTGTATTTTTTAAGCTTATTTTGAAGTGGTGCATACTGTGATGGACCCATCAGAGCCAGGACCTCCTGACTGAGCAGGGCTGGGTGCTGCCGGGGCTGTGGGTGCCGCCATGCCCATGCAGAGTTGGGTGCTGCTGGGGCTCCCGAGCGCTGCCATTCTCCACAGCTGACTGCAGCACAGCAGTCAGGAACAGCTCCGGAGATGTTCTGCTCACCCTGTCAATGTGTACTTGGGGAGTCCTTAATCCGCGGGTCGCTGACGTGATAAACAATAATGTCTCTTTTGGAGCTGTTACGACTTATCATGTTAATGGGCACTTAGGGAGTCTTTAATTGGTGATTTGTGCATGCACTGTCACAAAATTTTAAAACACATTTACCATCATTTCTGGGGTGTTTTAGAAGCACCAGTTCACTACATTGAGAGATGAACAAGCAAACCCACCTCAAGCCACCCGCCCTGCCTGCTCCTGCGTTGCTCCCAGCTCCATCTCACAGGGAGAGGGCTGTGGCTGCCTTTACAAAACCTGTGAAGAATCAGGCTGAGAAGGCAGCGGCACCAGGATGTTCCTCTTGGCAAGTGGCTCTGCACCCGCAGCACACAGCAGTGATCCTGGAGAGTCCCTGGGCAAGGCTCGCTCACCAGTTTGCCTCTCCGGCACCAAACTGGTCCTGCCAGGGATTCACTGCCAGGGCTGTGGCACAGCCGGGTGTCAGGAGCACAAATTCAGCAGTAATAATGCCGAGAGTTCTACAAATATCTGCCCCAAAGCCTTGTCATCTTCTGCCTAGCACCTGGGTTTGATTAGCAGAATAAAGAAATTTTTGTTACTAACAGGATGAAACTATTTCTACTCTGTCCCACCTAGGTGTAAAATGCAGGGCTGAGTTAGGAGGCACTGGTCTAGCACTGGGGTAACTGGGTGAAGTGAGCAGCCTGTGATGGGGAGGAGGCCAGAACTGTGGGTTCACCTTCAAGAGCAGGTTGCCCTCATGGACACCTTCACCCCATAGACACCAGACCCTGGATGGGGTTTGTCTGCACAGGCTGCGGAGCCACCCGCCAGCTCAGCGCCCAGGAACCAGAGGGTCCTCCCAAGCTCCTCGCCAGGGTGGTGAGCTCTGGTGCCAGGACAAGCTGTAATTCATGGCACCTGCACTTGCTGTCAAGTTCTTCTTCATCAGGAAGGAATAGTGTGTCAATTCGTAATTACAATTCTGCACGTTTTTAAAGCAGTGCTTTCTAAATAGAGCACCAGTCATCTGCAGCGATTAATCCAACATGCCCGGTGCACTCGCTCTCTTCAGGTGAGTTCATCGCTGGCTCTTCCTGTCTCTATTTTTTCCCTAACTCTCCTCCCAGCCTTCCTGGTAACAGGAGCAGATTGAGCCAGAGGACTTTAACTGATGAAGTTACCATAGCAATGCTATTCGTCACTGCTTTGCCATTTCCAGCTCTGCCTCCAGCAGATCATATTCTGCTCTCTGTTTATCCAGAGACTTGACTGGGAGCAGCCCCAGAGCCAGCTGCCTGCCCGGAGAGCCACCAGCAAGCCCACTGGAGCTGGGACAGTCACCATCCCCCAGCTCCCCGGGTCCGTGACCCAGCAGTCTTTACCTCTGCTCCACAGAGGGCTCAGGAAATGGCAGGAACCGTGTTCCATAAATCCAGCAAGGAAAAGCAGAATCCAGAACAAAAGAATAACACTGGATGCTGCTCAGGACGTGCCATCGAACAGTGACAGCTCTAAGTTAATTAAGATCCAGAACAGCTCGCTCTTGTCTCCCCTCATCAGCACTGGAAGATGCCGAAACCTGGCTCCCAGTGGCCCAGGAACTGGTGTGACTGGCCACCATGTGTCCTCGGTAGCTTTGAGAATGGGGTGGTGCGATCCTGCTCACCTGGGGACCGTGCGGGGCTGTGCTCAGGGGAGACCCCAACTGGAGCAAGCCCCGTGGGGACCACGTCCCCCCCATCCCCATCCACCTGGCACTTGGGCAGTGATGCTGCCATGGTGGAATTGGCCCCTGGGGACCTCCCGTGTCCCCATTCCCTCTGGCAGGGTGGGGAGGGGGCTCAGGAGCTCCTGGCACACAGTGCTGCGTTTGGTGCGTGGAGCGAGTGCCCAGTTGTATGAGATGAAAATGGACGTGGGGCTTCCAGGAGCCGCTGAGCGGTGGTTATTGTTCTGCCAGGGTGAGCTTGTTCACATGAGCATCATCTGGCAGCCTGGGAGGGAAAGAGCATGATAGAGTCTGAAAAATTCATTGAAATGTTGGGTTCCAGCCAGAGAGAAAACATCGCTGAATGGCAACATAAAAGGAAATTGTCCCATAACATTCAGAGAGCACTTCAGTATTTGTCCTCTTTATTTTAAAGCGTCGAGGATCTTTGGGAAACACTCTGGAATGGGACTTTTATAGATGGTCTAAATTAAACTTCACTTAATATTATAAGCAATAAATCCTCATTGTCAGGTTTTGTTTAGCGGGTATAAAAATGATTGGTAGGTGCTGTAGCTTTTTCCTGAGACTGGAAGATCAGTGTTTTTAACCACACAGCTTTGTCCTCAGCATGCGAGGAGAGACCTCCTTCCAGCCCTGGCACATCCCGGTGTGGCTCTGCCCACCATGTAGGTCATCTCCCACCCTCCACTCCTGCAAGAAGATGGGTCAGGAGGTTCCTGCAAGTTTGGGACAGTTGCACATTCCCACGTGATTCCAGGAGCTGGAGTCGGAGGCAGCCATCAGCTTCTTGGAGGAAGACCTCAGGCAGCCCAGAAGCTTTGGAGGCTTCAAGGGTGCACAGGGAGCTCATCACTGGTGTTGAGGGTCTTCAACACATGGAGCAGCCCTGGCTGTCTCCTCACCCAGATCAGGCAGGTGATGAAAGTAGCAGGGAAACGACCTGGACACCATAAGCCAAGTGTTCCCTGGCCTCTTGTTTTTGCTGCTGTGAGGCAGCAAAACAAATAAGAGCACTGAAATATGAAATACTTGGGGTTGTTCAGCTTGGAGAAGAGAAGGCTCTAGGGAGACCTTCTTGGGGCCTTTCAGTGCTTCAAGGGGCCTGCCAGAAAGATGGGGACAGACTTTTGAGCAGGGCCTGTTGGGACAGGACAAGGGGGGATGGTTTGAAACAAAAAGAGGGAGATTTAGACTAGAGAGAAAAATACATTTTTGATGTTGAGGGTGGTGAGAGCCTGTCCCAGGTTGCCCAGAGAGGTGGTGGCTGCCCCATCCCTGGAACTGTTGCAGGTGAGGTTGGCCAGGGCTCTGAGCAGATGTCCCTGCTCCCTGTTGGGGGGTTGGACCAGATGACCTCGAAAGGTCCCTTCCCACCCAAACCATTCTATGTACTATTCCCTTACAGAAAAAGGAGCCTCTGGTGACAGTTCTGATGTAGGCACCTAAAGCTGGTGAGATGAGAGCTCCACTCCTGGAGCTCAGCTCTGCCCTGGCTTCCAGCATCGTCGTGCTGGTGCAACTCCTGGCACAAATTCATCTTGGCTGGAGAAACAAATTGGACCCTCTCCTTCAGTGCGCTGTCACCAGCTAATGAACAGCTTTTAACGATCATAATGATCTTTCTGGTCTTAACTGTGAGGTAAGAGAGGTCAGGTCCCTCTGCCCCAAGCCTACGTTACCTCCGCCCCACACCCACACACTGGGCCGGAGCCAGGGGAGCACCTTCTGAGGGACACCTTCACCTACATGGAGATTTCTCCACGTTTCCATCAGGCAGAGCGTTACATATGGAAAAATATGGACCCATCATCACCATCCTGGCCAGTGGTCTTTAACCCACCAAGCTGCAATTCCCACCCAAGATGTTCCTTCGCAGGAGATAAGGTGTTCAGGAGCGTTCAGGATTTCTTATAAGCATAAGAAATAAATGTAAAATGGGTTAAAAAGGGTGAACAGAGAGAAAAGCCAAGAGATGGAGGAGGAGGAGAGCTCCGTTGGGACTCGAAGAACCAGCGAATCACTGCTCCACAAACAACAAGCTGGGAAACGCGAGTCTCCTGCAGCTGGGCAACAACCCAGGAACTGAAGCATCACCGCTGGGACATAGTCCAAGTGGAAGAAGGAACAAGGATGAATAATTCTGGCAACTTTGCTGTTTCCACCTCCCCAAAGGTCCATCGCAGTTTCTCTCAGAGGGTCCCACGGCTCAGGTTTGCTACTTCTTGCTCTATGACCATGCCCAGCTCTGAACCCTTTGCTGGAGCTCTTTCAACCATCCACTTCCTAGGTCAAGATATTTTTTTTTCTTCTCTCAAGAACTCCAGAGCTGAAATGAAGTGAAATTGAGTCATGGGGAGTCAAGGTGGGAAAAAAAGTCCCCTGCTCTGGTGGGGACTGCAGAAAACCAGATGAGGGGAGAATGTTGATGGACAGAACTGGGGCTGTCCCAGCTCCCCTGCTGTGGCTTCACAGCAGTGTGGACAAGAAGGAGAAAGAAGGAAGAAATTTTTCCTCATGTCCAACCTCAGCCTCCCTTGGTGCAACTTGAGGCTGCTTCCTCTTGTTCCTGTTGCTTGTTCCTTGCAAGAAGAGCCCAACCCCACCTGGCTCCAACCTCCTTTCAGGGAGTTGTCCATCCTCACTTGTGTCTAGAGCAGGAGTGTGGTGAGGAGCAGCTGAGGGACCTGGGGGTGTTGAGCCTGAAGCAAAGGAGGCTCAGGGGAGACCTTCTGGCTCT
>JAVSBS010014003.1:6477-23778 GCA_033124195.1 Coracias cyanogaster
GGAACTTCTTTACTGTGAGGGTTACAGAGCACTGGAATGGGCTCCCCAGGGAGGCTGTGGAGTCTCCTTCTCTGGAGGCTTTCAAGACCTGTCTGGATGCATTCCTGTGTAACCTGCCCTAGATTCTATGATCCTGCCTGGCAGGGGGGTTGGACTTGATGATCTCCAGAGGTCCCTTCCAACCCCTAACATTCTATGATTCTATGATATACTACAATTTTGTAACTTACACATCATATAGGTGTTAAGAAGTGTACAGTCAGCAAGACCTCATTGTTTTTGTCACTCCTGGTTAGTTCCCCTACACTGAGTTCTCTAAGGGAGTGAAATCAAGGTACCCTTTATATATCTGTATGTACACTGAGTAACAACTACCCGTTCAAGAGGAAAAACATCATTGCAGGTCTGGGAACTGCATGATCCTGCCCTTCAAGGATGTTTAATATGTCCATCATTATTTCCTTAGACTTTTTAACACACATCAGAGAGGTCAGGGCATATGTCTCAAACTAAGTGTCTTCATGGCATTTTCTGGAAATCTCACCACTTCTTCACAAACCTTACTGTAGGAGAAGAAAGAGATGGTATTGTCTGGAGGTAGAGTAGAGGGTTGCATTCGGAGAGCTGACTTCTGCTGCTAGCAAAGCAAATAACTTTTCTGAGCAGTGTTCTTTGACAGTTGTTTCATTGTCTCTTGTTGCTTTCATTTCTGCTGGAACTGTGAATGGTTAATGTTTTTTTCTGTAAAGATCTAGAGCTTTTTGATGAAATGTTCTATTTGAAGGTGGGGCAAGGCACAAACATTTTACAAATGTATTGCTAAGAACTCATTTCAATAATAGGGCAGTGAATGCAGTTGTGCTCTGCCTAAGATGATATTTGAATTGTTATATTCACCATGCAGCAATATGCTTGATCAGTGAATAGTAGGAAATTTCCCCAGGAAAACCAAATCTTGATAAACTAAGCAAAGCTGCAGATTTAAAAGCTAAAATTGTCATCTAGACCAGATAAGCCTTACTGACAATGTGGTTTGTTTGTATTGTCCCATTTGCCATTGGCTCTTTGAGAGCAGAATGAAATGGTGTTTCTGGCATCTTTATGCTGTCTTTTAGAAAGCAGCTGTCTTTGTGTAACCAGTAAATCCCTCAAACAAATCATTGCCTTTCTCAGTGGAAATTGGAAACTACTAGTTTAATCATAAGTTTACTACTAGTAAATCGTAGTATATGAAGTGCAGCCTCTGAACCTGGTGGACATTTTTTTGAGAAGCAGGCAAGAGGTGTCTGATTTTAGATGTAGTGTAGGAGAAGAAAGGGTACTAAAAGGTAGAATGGACAACTGTAAATTACAAAATGGAACAATTATAATTTCTTTGGAAGCCTCCAAAGGTGAATGCAAATCCAATAATTTTTCCTTTGGGATTTTTGGCTTTGTGTAACTTTTTTTTTTTTTTGCGGGGGGAGGGAGCAGTGGGAAGTAGGACAAGAGGGGGTGGGGTGGCAGGAAATTCTGAATTATGGAAGGGATATTTTTTCATTAGCCAGTGGACCTATTTGATTCTGAAAGTGCATGTGCATCCTGCAAAATTACATCCATGCTGAAGAATGGGTTTGGGTAGTGTTTATCTCTCATAGAACACTATGTTCATCAAGTTAAAAAATTGGGAGTCATTGTGGGTTAACACCATGCTGCTGCTCAACCACTGCTTATATGGGTAACATTTGTGCTTTCAGACAGCATGACAAGGGCTAGGTATCTCAGCACAGGACCTGAACACAAACTCAGCAAATGTGTGCAGTTTAAGAAATAACTAGTAGATAACCACTGGAAAATTTTGAGGACAAGGGTAAGTCCTGCCCTTTCATTAGGACTCTAAGTGGTTTTCTATCCACCTGGGCCACCCTAGCCCTGAAGGCTGTCACCTGTAATCCTTCCTTCTAGCCAAGTACTGTGTTTACAGGAGAATGAAGTGATGGCAATGGGACAGATGTCACACCATGTCCTCAAGGCATCCTAGTCATTACAACATTTGTTCAGGATGTACGGGAGCTAAGTTCAGTTCTCTTCTATGCCATGGGCAAATCTGCATCAATCGATAGTTCTATAATGGGGCACTTATGATCCCCTTGTTGAAACAGTGTCACTGTACATATAATAAATCAAGACTTACAGAGCAGGAGGAGGATGTATAAAAGTGAAACTGGTTTCTGCAGCTAACTATTTATGTGGGTACTCACCTTGAGAGGAGACCAGTCTTTTCTTGCCTGATCCCAGGATGGTTTCTGTAATTTTAACAATGATGGTATAATGTGCTTAATTATGAAAAAGACAGGCCATTGAAGATGATTGATATCAGAAAACTTTGATTTACTTGGCCTTAGCTTCCATGCTTTGCCTGTGGATTGGATAATACCTAGTGTAAGTATGTAACTTTCATGGCAGATTTGGTATCACATTGCATATAATGAGATAATCCGTGGCATTGACTTTCTGACACTGAACCAGTTTCCAAAAAACACATAACTATTTTTTCTGAATAGGACAGGTTTAATTAAATGCACCAACAATAAAATTGGTAAATTAGTATTAACAACGTTTTCTGACAAGATCAAAGAAATTGTACAATTAATGCATTGTTATTCACTCCTCTACAAAGACCACATTTGTTTCTCTTTTATAAATATAGACACATAATTAGGAAAGCGGGGTTACTGTAAATAATAATTTTCGTACAAAAAATAATTTTGGACTGTTCGAAACTTGGTTGCCTTCTCCTGTACACCTTCATTTTTTACCCTTTGAAATCACTGCATTTGGGATTATTACAATGCAAATTAAGCCGTATCATGTAGTGTTTATGCCTAGCACTTCTGCATATAAACTGTATTTGCATATAACCTACACTTGCTCTTTACACAGCACCCATACCTAGCACTGGAACCTTCATGGGGAGCAGAGACATGGACATGCTGTACCCTGCCATGCCTGGGGTCCTGCACCACTGGTGCCAGCCCTAATGTGGACCACCTCACTTCTGCCTCATCTTGGTGAGATCCTGTTTTTTCAGAGCAGGACATGGTGGGGATGAGGAGCGGGGACCTAGCATGGAGGCAAAAAGGGATGGTAGAGTCAACTGCCTGTAGATCCTGTGGTTATTGTGACGGCAGCTGGCTGGATGGGTGTAGGAAGCTGCAGACAACTTTTCTTTGTGAATCATGCTCAGAGGGGTTGTGGAGTTCTCAACCTGTAGAGATACTCAAAACTCATTTAGATATGATCCTGGGCAACCTGCTGTAGCTTACCCTGCTTGAGCAGAGGAGTTGGACTAGATGCTCTGGAGAGATCTCTTCCAGCCTAAGCCTGTGATTCTGAGAATTAACAGTGTTACCTATTATATTGAAACCTGTGGAGTATACGGCAGTGTAAGTAGGAAGACAGAATGATTCTGCTGTGCATGTTAACTTGTTATAGACGCATTTGATTCACAAGGACTTAATAACTGATGATTCCCCAAGTGTTCAGCTCATTAGAATTGGTTCATCAGTACCCTAGAAATGCCTCTATGCTTAAGGCAGCTTGTTTCTGTCTCCTCTTGGGCACACTAACAAAAGGCTGGGAATATTGATTTTGCAGGTCTCTTTGAGATGTTGCCTTATTGTCCCCCTATGAAGCTTCATTGCCTTCATCATGCCAATATCTTGCAAGATTATCTCCAGTTGAACAGAACTGTTTTGTGTTTGAAATAGGGTGAGCCACATAGTCTGTTAATTCAATTTTAGGTACTGGGCCGAAAAAAAATGATGTGCAAAATTTTAAAATAATTGAGCTTAAAATGAGGAAGCAATATGCTTGTTTACAAGACCTAATGAATATTTTAATTAATTTTTATTCTTGTGCTGAGTTTAGCATGACAATAAAAATGGAACCCAGACACATTTCTGTGTCATCATGAATTAAGGCAATCAGTAGAATTCCTTGACAAGTTGCCAGCCTTTATCATTAGTGGCTTCTCTGATGCTCATTCCACAATGGATTTTTAAATCTCATCAGCTGTGTGAGCCATCTTTGTCAGGCAGGAAGGACCTTAACATGCCTTTATTTATTATCAGGGCATCGCATGAAACTAACGTGACACTTCAAGTCTGTTGTGAATGTCTCTGCATACATAGACTCTCTTTCAAGCATGCAAAGTGTTGGCATCTGGTATGACACAAACTTTCAGTTATCTGTGTTGCTTAAAATTGTACAGGATGGTTCACCCATCCCCCCAGAGAAACACCTGCTGTAACCAGAAAGCCCTCTCACACACAAAATTCTCTGTGCTTTATGTCAGATCTACACAGTATTTTAAGTAAGTCATAAGAAGCATTGGCTTTAAGAACAGATTGGGTAAAAATCTTACACATTTAAAAATGCAGTTCTGAGAAGTTTTGAGGTATGAGAACTGTACAGATTTTGACTTTTCTGGATGTTCTTCAAACTCAGAAGTGATAAAAATTGGAGATAAAGGAATTTTTGGGGGCAGCATGTTTCAATGATGTCTTCATAGGTGATTTCTCCTGCCTTATGATTAACTGTTGTGCTGGATGAGGCTTTTCTACACAATATTCTTTCCTTTCTATCTTGTCAGTTTTAGTTCCAACATAAATTTAAGAGATAGCTTTTGAATCATTAGATTTTCCATCTAATTGCAAAGCCTTTATGAGCTTAATATGTCTAGAGCTGAGCCTGTCAATGCATACATTTTAGTTTAATTGCAGCACGTCCACCTTAGCTTCCTTCTAAGCTACCTTTAAACTTAGATAACATTCTTTATGAGATTTCCCATAAACCAAAATGTTGTTCTCGGAAACTGTGATACTTTCCAAATGCTGCAGAATCATACACATTTTTCTGAGATGATTCTGATGCCAAATGGGAAGCAGAAGAGTAGGTATCTTTTAAATAATGTCATAATAAGTTGTCATCTTGTCTCTTTCAGGAAGATCTGGTGAGAACAACTTTGACAAAACATTTTTCATCAGAAAATATTGACTTGGTGAAACCAAAGCTTTTCACAGAAATGTATATCTTTTCAGTAAGGGTTTCATACTGAAGATTTTTTTTCAGGTCCAGGATAGAATTTCCAATCAAATCCTGACAAATCGAGAAACGCTGACCTCTGTGGTCAGAGCAAGTTAGGAAACCGAGGTTTGTATCTCTTACTTTGAGCTGCAGCAGGTAGCTAAGCCTGGGCTTAGCACTTTAAAAGTGACTGTCCTCAGTGCTTGAATACTGTTTTGGGGGGTAAATCTCTCTCTATCTCCCTTAATATCTCTTAATAACTTTCTAAATATCTTAGGTTTTCCCCTACCTGGAGGCAAAACAAAAAAACAAACAAAAGACAACCATGTTTACTAAAATAAGTTTCTTTTGTTTTCAGGTCAGTCTGCTTGTCAGAGTGCAAAACAAGGTGCTGTTTGGTTGTTATTTAGATAGGAAAATTCTTTTTGTATCTTTGAAGCTCTACTTAGAGCTTCAATTCACAGGTCTGTGTTGATTCCTAACACATAATTCTCCTTGATTTGAGTGGAATTATCTCTGAGTACAGGTAGAATGCTTGAGCATTTCTGTTCATAAATTTTCACAAAGAAAAAACTTTTAATACTAAAAAATGATTTACATGTGTCATTTGAGTAGACAATTTTATATGCATTTTATATAGCAGTATAAATTCTCTGCTTACAATACTCTGATTGTTCCTTCTTGGGTAGATTTTAGTTTCTAACATTCCATAGCATAATAATATAGAAGAATTCAGATTTGCCAAGGAATTAGCCAAATAGTTAAGGACTTAAAGTCCTCGAGTATGTTCTAAATAATGAATAGTGTTAACATTGCTGATAGCTACTGTTACAACAGTGGACTAAGAACACAAGCTACACAATGTCCTTTATTCTAAATTAATCTGAGAGTCTCAGAATTGTGTGACATGACTAGAGCTGTCAAGTGGGCAGTTGTACATATAAAAATATCAGGAGATACATGAATTGAACATAACTTTTGGGAAACATCTTGGCTGTTGGGAATGGATTATTAAAAAATAGCTATTTAGAATTAAATTAACTTTAAGAACATACCATGTGAAAGCCAAGTTATTTACACCTTTACAAGTAAAATAAGCTATGATAATAATAGATAGTGCTACTAAAGATACTTATATTAAATAAATGGAGTGTTTATTTAGAAAAAAAAAAGTAAAGTATCAGTTGCCTTTTAAAATGGACTAGACATTTTGTAGACCATGAGCAAAATGCTCTGAAAGAAAGTGACGCTTGCTTTTAAAAAGTTTGCTTTGATTTTCTGTGGAGTCACATAAATCTACCTCTGCAGGGATTTCACTTTTCAGTAGTTTTTACTGTTCTAATATGATGCTCACTTCACGCTTCTGACTCAAATGTTAGAAAGCGAGTGTTTGACTTTGACTTTTTCTATGATACCAAGGGTGGCAGGAAATGACCCACTGCTATTATACAATCAATTGAATGGGTAGCTGCAGGGTGTTGGCATACCACAGCTTGTGGCAATGCTGACAAAGAAACAACACACAGAGAGGCTATCTTGCAAAATGTACAAATGAGAGAGAAAGAAATGACCGAAAAGGGCATATAACATTTAATTTGTAAATGGGATCTTACAGTACAGACTGTTTTGTAAGACACATGTTTTCTTGTACAACATAATCTGAAGCACCATGAAAACCTGCCCTCATATTCTTGTTCTGAACTATTCTATTCTAGATGCCAGCTCTTTTTAGGCCAAAGGTCCAAAAAGTATGTTCTACATGTTAGTCACATGTGTCTGCACTTGCTACTGAACAGACAGGCATAACAACTAGCTGGCTTTCTGCCAGAGCCCGAGCAAAAGAGTATGTAATGCACTAGCTGTCAAATAGCACACCATGGGGGATATGGAAAGTGATGATCTGCCACTGGCTTCTGGATCCTCCCTTGTCATACCAAACACCTTGTACAGGTGTTCAGACTCTTCCTCACAGAAAGGGAGCCTGGATGACTATAATTGCTGGCACTTATGAGAAATGCAACGTGAAACAACCACCATTTATGGCACAGTTTTCGATAAAACTTTTAAAATTGTGTATTATTTGTTTAAACCAAGTACTGAAGAGGCTATGAAAAGGCTCAAGAAACTTCATCTTCAGGTTGATAGTCATATTACAAGGTAATAGACAAGAAAGAAAGAAAATGGAAAGAAAAATGTCATACAATTGAATAGACTAGGTTAATCTGGGAAGGTTGAATGATAAAGAAGGTTGAATGATAAAGAGAAAGAAGATATGGAATGCAAGAGTATAGGTCTTGGGATAATGGATATAATTTGTTTAAACTCCATTATATTTTGTTTCCCTGAAAGGGGAACTCTAGGTGGAATGTTGGTCCCATCAACAGCAAGAAGTCTTTGAGAAAAAGATCAAATTACAATTTAAATCATATTAATATATTATCACTTATAATAGTTGAGTAGTTGTAGCTTAATAACAAAGAAAATCACTAGAATGCATATATAGTCTCAAAGCATGTAGACTGAGCAGTCAATATTTTTTCTTTATCTATTGAATGTTGGCTTATATTCTCAGACATAACTACAAGTAACTTATTGAGAACAAAAGTAAGTAGTCAAGAGAGGTGACTAACATGTTTTGTTACCTCCTCGCAAAAGTTCTTCAGAAGAATGTTATGCACTCTATTGATTCGAAAGACTAGTAAAGGTAAAGTTCTTTTGTAAGAACCCCTCTAACAGAAGGCAATTTCCTTTCTTGACACTGAATTCTGCTGTTCCATTGAGATTCATGCCCAAGAAACTATCATATTGTTACTCATTTTTTTCTGGTCGGTGTATGGCTACTTCAGCTACTTTAGCACAAATCAGAGCAGCTACATTAGGAGCAGAAGTTCATTATATACTCAACAGAGAGCACTAGACACTGTTCAGGGCCAGTTCAGAATGCTTAAAATTAATTAAATTGGTATTCAACTAGTCACTATAGTCAATGGAGACTAGGGCACAGGTTTTATCATGCCTTCTTTAAAACTGGAGAGTTCAGCTGGGAACTAAATATTCTTTCTATTGATTGCAAAGGTAGCCCACCTGTGACTAGATCAGACATTATAGACATTTACACTTAGATGAGATGGGCTTCTAAACCTCTCTCTTTCCTCAGCTCAGACAAGCCACAGACAATATATTAGGTCCTGAATTCGCAGCCAGGGGAGCCCACATTAATATACCCAGGCCTAACTACATGGATCACTGTAGGTGACAGCTTTGATCTGTCTACAGCTGTTCCCCTGCTAAAGAGTTTTAATTTCTTCTTTAGCAAAGGCTTTGATTGCTATCAAGTCTCACAACACACAACCATTCTGGTAGTCATTTAGCATGTAAGTATAGTGAGAGTTACAAAATCCAGGTCTAGGAAGAGCAGAAATAATAATTGCACTGGGGAAGTGGTATTTGTGGGGACGTGACAACCCTGTTCTGCAGATCTGTTTCAGAATTTCATTCTGTCTCATCTCTGAAGTCTCAGAGACTTACACTTTTCCTGGTGCAGTTTGCAGAATTCAGGTTTGGTCCATACCATTAGCTGAACAACCACTTGGACTTTGGACTTAGTTCCTTTTAACAAATTTAAGTACTTTATTGGGAGAAAAAATTGGAGTTAATATTCATGTATCAACAGCATTTATAAAAAAATACTGCCCTTGAAGCCTTAGGTCATCTGTTGTTTCTTCTGGGGGGCATATAAAGTCCAAAACCCATATGTAGTTCCTAGTAAAGTACCAACAGTAGTTGCTGGTCCTACTTGGAACTACTAGCCATGGAAAGAAAATTAAAAAGCTTCCATTCTGTTGTCCTTTTTCCTGATTTGATTTAAATAATAATTCCATGAACATTTTGACTACATTGTTCCCATTGGAAAACTGTTCCAGAATCTCATCTGAACTGAATTTGCAGTCTCAATATATTAATTGCAGATCTAGATTTAACAAGTTAAACATAAGCAGTTTAAAAGAGACTTGTTTTTCTTCATTGTTTACCTCCACCTTATATTTACAAAGGGTAGGACTATCTCATCTTAGGCTTAAATGAGCCATGTATACATATAATGCCATTTCAACTGCCTCTGCACTTGGGAGTCTTTGCTATTTGAGATCATAGTGGTGTGAAATGTTGTAAAAGATTTTACTTCCATTAATGCTGATCCTATTTATAGGCCTGTAGTATGTTTAAAGCATGATGATGGGGCACATGCACGTGAATCATTTACCAATGGAAAGCCAGGTCATGTACTTTAAATCCTTAACTCCATTATTATCAGGAAGTAAAAGTGTGGAAAGTGTACACCACTTTGGAATGCAAGAATCACAGAATCATACAATTATTTGGGTTGGAAGGAACTTTAAAGATCATCTAGTTCCAATGCCACTGCTACCGGCAGGGATAAGTCCCACTAGACCACGTTGCTCAAAGCGCCATCCAATCTGGCCTTGAACATCCCCAGCTTCACTGGGCCACCTGTTCCAGTATCTCACCAACTTGACAGTAAAGAATTCCTTCCTTATATCTACGCTACATCTACCCTCTTTCAGTTGAAAACCATTACCTCTTGTCCTATCACTATACTCCTTAATAAAGACTCTCTCTCCATCTTTCCTGTAGGCCTCCTTTAAGTACTGGAAGGCCACTATAAGGCCTTCCTGAAGCCTTCTCTTCTCCAGGCTGCACAGCCCCAACTTTTGCAGGCTGTTGTCATAGTAGAGGTGTTCCAACCCCCTGATCATCTTTGTGGCCCTCCTCTGGACTCACTCCAACCGGTTCACGTACTTCTTATGTTGGGTGCCCCAGAACTGAACACAGTACTCCAGGTAGGGTCTCATAAGAGTGGAGTAGAGAGGGAAGATCACCTCCCTTGACCTGCTGGCCACACTTTTCTTGATGCAGCCCAGGATGTGATTGGCTTTCTGGGCTGCAGGCACACATTGCTGTCTTATATGCAGTTTTCATACAGTAGTATACCCCAGTGCGTTTTCTTCAGGATTGCTCTCAATCCCTTCATTCCCCAGCCTGTATTTGTGTTTGGGATTGCCTTGACACAGATCCAGGACCTTGCACTTGGCCTTCTTTAACTTCATGAGGTTTGCATGGGCCCATCTCTTGAGTCTGTCAGTGTCTCTCTGGATGGCATCTTGTTCCTCCCTGAGGAATGTCACTCATCACTGATCTCCACTTGGACACTGAGCCATTGGCTGCAACTCTTTGGGTGCAATCATCCAGCCAATTCCTTATCCACTGAGTATAGTCCAGCCATCGAATCTATGCCTCTCCAATTTAGAGACAAGGATGTTGTGTGGGACAGTGTTAAATGCTTTGCACAAGTCCAGGTATATTACATCAGTTGCTCTTCCCTTACCTGCAAATGCTATAACCACATCGTAGAAAGCCATCAAAACTGTCAGGCATGATTTGCCATTAGTGAAGCCTTGTTGGTTGTCAACAATTACCTCCTTATTTTCCATGTACCCTCGCATAGTTTCCAGGAGGTTTCAATCCATGATCTTGTTAGGCACAGAAGTCAGACTGGCTGGCCTGTAGTTCCCCATTTTTTCCTTTTTTTTCCTTTTTAAAAATGAGGGCTATGTTTCCCTTTTTCCAGTCAATGGGAACTTCACTGGACTGCCACTGCTCAAATATGATGAATAGTGACTTAGCCACTTCATCTGCCAGTTCCCTCAGGACCCATGGATGCATGCCATCAGGTCCCATGGACCTATGCACTTTCAGGTTCCTTAGATTGTCTCAAATCTGCTCTTCTACAGTGGGCAGTTCTTCATTCTCCTAATACCTGCCTTTGCATTCTGCGACTTGCATGGTGCATCTGGAACACTTGCTGGTGAAGACTGAGGCAAAAAAAGTTGTTGAGCACCTCAGCCACGTCCCAGATAACCAGGTCTCCTGTTCCCTTCTGGGGAGGGCCCACATTTTTCCTCCTCTTCCTTTTAACACTGATGTACTTACAGAAGCTTTTGTTGTTGCCTTTGACATCCCTGTCAGAGCTTTGGCTTTCCTAACCTTATCCCTGGCTGCTCAGACATTTTCTGTAGAGAAATTATTTCTCTGAAAAGAAATAATCTAATTGTGAAAGGCACATACGAACTAGAATAAATTTGAAAAAGGAATAACAACTACTTGCTAGAAGTCCAATCAAGTCATTACAAGCATCTTCCTGTTCTAGCACGAGTTTCACAAGGCTGCTACCCTGTTTTCCTATAAAGTCAATGTTGATTTAAGTGTTACTTAAGAATGTTTACCTTTTCACACACTTATCATGCTTCTGCCTACTTTTCTGATACATACAAGAGTATGGTTGGATGTAACATACAGGCCAACAAGACATAACGTTCTAGTTAAGTACAGTGAAGCCTAGACAGCACAGCCGCACTCCAGTTTGTAAAAAATGGGATGTTGGATCTGACCTCCCTTGTAAAGCACCTCGAAATGTAAGTGATATTAACTCTTCTGTGGTAATCAGATCTCCTGAAGATTAGACAACCATATAACTTTACTTGGGTCGGTTTGAAGGTAGCAAACCAATAGACACAACTCCTCCTTGCTCACTGATTTTGTGCTTTTTATTGTATGAAATGAAAATAATTGGGGTTGAGAACACTGTTATAGATGAGTTGTTTGAAATCTTTACTTTGACAACTTTACCTCTGTGGAGAAAGGAGGAACACAATCTTTCATTATGTCAAGGTGCCATGAGGACTCTGGCAGCTGCCTGGAGCCAGGTAGCAGGTACCAGGAGACACAAGGGATGACCTCACCAGCCTGGGCCCATTCAACAGCTCCCAGCCAGGGAGCAGGGCAGGTCAGGATGTCAGCTGCGGGCCAGGAGGGCTAGGACCCTGCTGTGGTGGAGCTGGAGAGCCCTACTCCTACAGTATCACTAGGACAGACTGGCATCTCCAGGCTGAGCTGAAGTGGGGTCCTGGGCTATGGGGCAGAGGTGTGAAGAGCCTCTAGGGGAGGCTGGGTAGGGCCATTGAGGGCCATTATTGTCCTCAATATCCTGACATTTAATGACCCATAAGTAAAACATAAAAGGTCAGTTTGTCTTTATCAGGAAGAATGGTTACATGCTTCTTGATCTTCTAGGCTGATGACCTTTCTTTTCACATTGTTTCCACAAAGGTAAAAGAAACTGGCAAGGAAAAACAAAGAAACATTAATCTGAGGAGCCATTTCAAAATATTTTATACCTATGCTAGGGGAAAAAAAAAAAGTTGAAAAAACACTGTGTCATCGATTTTAAAAAATATACATCATTTTTTAAAAATATACAAGTTAATTTCAAAATAAGGCTATAGATTCTGGTAACTTTAAAAGTCAGAATATTACACTTCTTACTTACCTCTTGGTGTTCAGGAATCAAATAGCCCCCCTGTTTTGTTTAACATGGAGATCTGTTGCTTATGGATTGTATTGCAGATTGCTTAAAACAAGGAGATGTGTTGCCTACTGCATTATCTGTTTCTTACCTTTTCTTTCAGAAGTTCACTGCTCTACAAAAACACTTTTTCCTTTTCAGCAATAGTATGTCAAAGTGTCAAGGGTGATCTATATATACTTGGCATGACTGTTATTAGAGCATATCTTTAAAATCTCAGTAATAAAAAACAACTTATGGCATTAGTTGTTCACAAATATAATAAATCAGTATTTTTCATTTACTCATCTACAAAGGTTTTTCATTTATGATTTAATTTCACAGCTGCATAAACATAACATCAAAAATCAACACATTTAAAACATTCAGGTAAAATAAGGGACAGCTTACTACCATGAAATGGCAAAGTGTGTGAGAACAGATAAATTTGAATTGTGAGCTGAGCAGTAAAAGAATCTATCTTAATAAGGAATTACGTATCTTTGGAGTTTAATTACAGTAAGGCCTGTCACTATAAGATTAATGATGAGCAGTTTTTCACTTCAAACAATTGCAGTTAAATTAAGATAGTACCATTATTCTTAGAGAGATAAGGTCAAGCAAACGAGGCAAAAGTGGGGAAAAAATGGGAAACCAAACTCTACCGCAATGAGAGAACATTCTATAGTAAGTCAGGACCTTAAAATCTATTACAAGGCTTAAATTTACATATTTTGTAAAATGTTGTGTAAAATATTGAAGATGACAAAATTAGAAGATATTTTATATTCTTTTTAGTTAAACGTGCTGCATGTGGAATCTAGTACTAATTTCAGAACTGTGACTCAGAAATAATTTGTACATTTACATCCCTTCCTCCTTTCTGGAAATGGGAAAATTTTTTTAGAATACACACATTACTTTCTCAAATACCATATACCAGCACTCATGTGCAGGGAGGACATCTGACTGTATGGTGGGGAGAAACTCTGAATCGTTGACTGTGAAGTTATTTTTTCAACGCCCAGGGTAATGGGGCCACGGGAGTCACTGTAGTTTGTCCTTGTACCTTGCTATACAAAGGCAGTAGCCCTTTTCCATAAAGACATTTAAAGAAAGAAAATATCAAGAGATTGTTGTTACCTCTCCTCTTATCTCAGAACCCGAGAAGAAGAAATAAGTCCTTTAATCTTTATTTGCGACCTCTTTTCTGGAGTCTTTGCATTTGCGTCAGCAGATTCTCAAAATTATCATAACCTTTATTTAAATCAGGAACCATAGTTTTCACATGCCGTACCATAAACTCTGGCCACAAAAGTGAAGCACCTGAGGACACATAGAGGGGAACTGGAAGTGAAATGCTCTATCCACTAACACCACTAGTGGAAAACGTTCCATTAGGCACAGATTAGTTTACTTTAGATTTGTTTCCAAATTCTTTATCATGTGTTATAATACAATTTAGTAAGACTTTAATAAAAATGTTTAAGGGACTCTGATTTGTAATAACAATTCTTTTTAATATAAGTTATGTTTCCATTTTCTGTGGTTGATATCATAGAATCATAAAATGGTTTGGTTGGAAGGAACCTTAAAGATCGTCTAGTTCAAACCTCCTTGCATGAAGAGGGACATCTCCCACTCAACCAGGTTTCTCAAAGCCTCATCCAACCTGGTCTTGAAGACTTCCAGGGCTGGAGCAGCCACAGCTTCCCTGGGCACTGGTTCCAGTGTCTTGCCACCCTCATACTGAAGAAAATCTTCTTAATTTCTAAATCTGCTTGCTTACAGTTTGAACCCATTACCTCTTATCCTATCCGTACAGATCCTTGTAAAGTCCATCCCCAGCTTTCTTATAGGCTCCCTTCAGATACTGGAAGGCTGCTATAAGGTCTCCTTGGAGCCTTCTCTTATCCAGGCTGCACAACCCCAGCTCTCTTAGCCTGTCATCATAGGAGAGGTGTTCCAGCCCTCTGATCATCTTTGCAGCCCTCCTCTGGACCGCTCCAACAGGTTCATGTCCTTCTTGTGTTGGACCTTCCAGAGCTGGACACACTACTCCAGGTGGGATCTCATGAGAGCAGAGCAGAGAGGCAGAATCACCTCCCTTGACCTGCTGGCCATGCTTCTTTTGATGCAGCCCAGGATATGGCTGGCTTTCTGGGCTGCACTCAGACATTGTTGGCTCATGTTGGGATTTTTATCAACCAGCATCCCCCAGTATTTCTCCCCATTCTCCACCCAGTCTGTATTTGTGCTTGGGATTTCCCCAACCCAGGTGCAGGACCTTGCACTTGAATATTGTCAGAGATCATCTTCTTCTACTCTTTTTACTAATTCTGGTCTCTCTCTCCTTTTTTTTTTTTTTTTTTTCCCTTGGTATTACAGTATCTAAAAAATGCATGTTTCTATTTGCTTTGCTTTTGACCTCATTGCCCTGACCTCTTATAATACCTTCAAAGGTCTCTGTTACCTTTATTAATGTAAATATATATTCAAAACTTTGTAAAATATGTGGGAAAATATGCCACGATTCTTCTTTTAGAAATCACATCAAAGGTTAGATATTTTGAGAAGAAATCAGATCCTTCAGCTCATGAGGATAACTCAAGGAATACGAGTGTAAAGGTTGTGATAAATATGTAGGAATATGTTTTCTGTCTTTATTTATATCTGTCTCTAAGAGAAAATCTTTAGGGAGAGAGCAGAATCTGTCTTATACTTAGCTCTAGCTGTATCCAGAAGCAAGCATAGGTAATGTATTAGCAATTTGCCTTATTACATCTCTTAATTCAGTACATAATCTCACATAGTTTTCAGCCTAAAGAAGCTACTCAATCTTCCTGATTGCTGACAGAATTAATTAATAAGCATGATTTTGTATTTTAATTAAATTAATATAATTTGGTGTAATCTGCAAGAGAACAATAGGGCTAGTTTTTCAGCCCACTTATTAATAAATTAGTTTGTCTAAGAGCTGGTGCTTATTCTGAGCTCTTCTGAATGTGAATCACACAGACATATAAAGCAGAATAATCTTTCAAATTCTCATTACTTGGGAATAGCTATTTCACACTCTTGTTGAAAATAATGCATACACCTTTTTACATGCAACTGTGTCTCAGGAAAATACAAACAAACCCTTTTTGTTTGTTAATGTAATCTTCAGGAATAAACTGTATCTCTCAACAGGCGTTGTGTGAAATATAATGTTATTCCTTTTACATAAGAAAAAGAAAGAACACCTAAACCTTGAGTGATAATGAGCCAAACACTGACTCCCAGAGGATACTTAGAACTGGAGATGTTATAGAGTCAATGAACAGTGCAGAATAGCAAAGAGAACATATCTCAAAGGTCCAGCTAATAGAGTAGTAATTATATTAAAAAATCAATGCTTATTTATATATCCATAAACATTTCCACCAGGATCAAGAAATGTAAGAACCCAGATAGGAATGTTGTAGTACAAATTGGTGCAGAGTTAAATTTGGGATAGTTGCTTTTGAAACTCATCCATTATGTGGCAACATAAATGGGATTCCTCTGTTAATTGCAGTACTTTGGGTTTGCTGAAAATATTTCCAATTTATATTCTGTCTTGTGATCATGGTTCAGTGCTATAGGTTTTGAAAGGCAATTTCATAAAATCTTATTCTTATTTACAATTACAATAAATATTAAATAATAATTACTATTACTAGCAAAATTATTATCAGTAATATTAGTATGACTGTCAAATATAATGTCAAATATATCAACAATAGCTTCTGTAGAAAGCTGGTAATGTGACAAGAACCATAATGTTCTTAATATGCAAAAGTGGTTGCTATATTGTATGCTATATGATGCAAGATTCTGCAAATACAGTCTTCAGAGTTTAAACTAAACTGAGAAAATTAACTTGGAAAAGATGCACAAGAAGATCTGTTAGTCTTTAGTTAGCTGAGGATACATTAAATAAGGAAAATACCTTCCACAGGAGGCTGTCCAGAATGATTGTTGTCCCATTGTAAGGAGAAAGAAAGGGAGAATTGGGGTTGCCAGCTGTGGTAAACTGACCCATTATTTTGAAATGTCTTTGTAAGTCAGCTAAAAAGAACTACAGTCCCCATGATGCCATGGTTCTGCCGGAAGGCAGAAGCCGGAAGGCAGAACCTGGCCCACTTCTGTTTTTGTGGCTGTGCCCTCACCCAGATCATCATGGCTGTGGTGGTGGGCGAGGCCAGGATTATATCAACCAGGAGCTGATTAGTTAGAGGAGCTTCCTGTTGGGTGTGACTTCTGTTAGGGCTTGTTACCACTTGCTGAGCTCTCTCAGTGGTGTCCTTCCATATGAAGGGCCACTGAGAGAGCCAACTTTGTCCATTGTGTCCAGCAGGTGATGCTGGCACCACAGTGGGCAGTGGAGGAGCTGGGCCTCCAGGAACCTCTGGCAGGACTGTTTGAAAGAAGACTTCTGAGGGGATGTTGCTCAGTTCAGTGTTGGCCTGTGTGATCAGACAACTGATGGCATCATAAAAATGATGATGGCTGAACCAGCACAACAGGCCTACAGAGAGGAATCAGCTAGTCTCTGAACTCAGACTGCAAAGTCTGGACAGAAGCTAGACCATCGGTCCTCAAACTACAGCCCGCAGGCCAGATACAGCCCGTCAGGGTCCTCAAAGCGGCCTGTGGCTATTTACAGAACTCCCCACCCCCCCACCTGCCAGGGGGAAACCAAGCAGCCACAGATGACTTCCTGCCACTTAATCTGTGCCCCGGCCAGAGCCCGGGTGCGGCAAAGTTCCTTCAGTCCCTTCTGGCCACCC